>JAQQAE010008560.1:0-15133 GCA_029823295.1 Pseudamia nigra | reverse complement strand
TACTCTTGTATATGTCAGTACAGATGATACTGCTCACTGTAGTCACATCTAGACATTCTGTATTTCATAATAACAGGCTAGTGTTTAGTGGGATTCAGTGCTTTTCTTCTCTGCCTTATTTCTTGTAACTTTTGTTTGATTAAAAGTCACATACAGAGCAGCAAATACATCATCGCCTCCATGTTCTACATTGTGCTTGTGTTGGGCACAAATGCCGACAGCAGAGTTTCAGGACGTGACTCCGCCCATGGCTCAGCCTACACAAATAGTACCCGCTTGTAATGGAAAAGCAACTGAGCTGAGTAGAACTGAGCAGAGACGGGCCGAGTCGAGCCGAGTAGGTACTAACGGAGAAGCGGCAAAAGATAAGTGCGTCGATATTGAGTACTTCAGAAGACAACTTCAGGACCTGAGGACATCACAAAAGTGTCTTACTTCTTTGTGATCGAAGCAAAAACAGGTACTTTGTGCATGTTACCAGGTGGCACATGGTATTGAGAAGTTAAAGAAGCCCCACACCATTGCAGAGGACTGGCTTTCGAGTGGAAAGGTACTATCCCATTTTCATAAACTACGAACTGAAATCGCAGCCTTTCTTGCGCAGAGTATTTTGCCTCTTGCAGACCTAGGCATGTGGTTTTCCTTCTGACGACTGGACTGGAAATTTGGTTTGAAGACGTTTCCCTACCTATCCAGGGAGCTTCTTCTTCTTAGAAGAATTTCCCTGGATAGGTAGCAAAATGTCTTCAAACCAAATTTTCAGTCCAGTCGACAGAAGGAAAACCACATGCCTTGGATACTATGACCTGGATGACTGAGAATCTTCACAGACCTCTTGCAGACCTGTTTAGTAACAGTGCGTGGCTCACATACATTGCTTACCTTGCTGATGTGTTTGACCAGTAAAATGCATTAAATGTGCCTGCACAGGGGAGGGGCCACAACATTTTTATAGCTCCAGAATTTGAGACTCTTGTCAGGACAAAAAACATGCCCAGTTCTCCCATTAACTCCTCCTAACTCAGGTCTATGATGTCAGTGTTACACCTATGGTTGAAGTGAGTGCTGCTTCATTTTCTTCAAAGCACAGTGTTTTTCACAATTCACCTGTTGATGAGGTAATCAGAAAAAAAGATCATTTTGCATACCTGAATGCTTTGATTTACACATTTTCTTTAATTTATTTTGAGATTGTGGCTAAAAACTGCTACTGATTTTTTTCCACAGTGCAGCATTGGTTGTCATATATTCATAAAGTGAGGATTCTCAGCTAAAGCTACATATTTTTAGCCTTTTCGTAGCTACTTCTCAGTAGTTGGACTTTTTTTTCATGCTATGCATGAAAGCAGTATTGAGTCTGTTAAAAAAAAGGCTGAAATTACTGGTTTAATTAAAATGCAGCTAATTGAAAGTAAAAAAAGAATATTTCCCTCTCTAGCATCACCACTTGCTGGTTGTTTTGGTTTCTCATTAAACTTGTTTTTTGTGTTGGCCTTCTGTGATATTCTGTTCAACTGTCTCAGGATGAAACTGCATGATCTCGTCATTCCATAAGTTTGAGAAGTTGAACATTTTCCTTGACTTTGGGTCGCGGCTTGTCATTAAGGGTGATGGTATGTCCAGAAGCCAGGTTGAAAACCACTGTAAGTATCCCCTCACCATTACACCACCACCAGCCTGAATTACTGATACAGGCTGTTTTATGTTGGTTACACCAAATTTGGACCCTACCATCTGAATGTCACAACAGAAATTGAGACTCATCAAACCAGGCAACATCTTTCCAATCTCCTATTGTCAACTTTTGGTGAACCTGTGTGATTGTAGCCTCCATTTCCTGTTCTTAGTTGACAGGAGTGGTACCCAGTGTGGTCTTCTGCTACCGTATCCATCTGCTCCAGGGGTCAACGTTGTGCATTCAGGAATGGTATTCTGCATACCTTCAATGTTGTTTGAGTTACTGTTGCCTGTCTATCACGTCAAACCAGTCTGATCATTCTCCTCTGACCTCTGGCATCAAGAAGGCATTTTTGCCCAGACATCTGCTACTCATAATATTTTTCTCTTTTATGACCATTTTCTATAAACCCTAAAGATGGCTGTGTGTGGCAAAAATGCCAGTAGATCAGCAGTTTGTAAAACTCTCAGCCTGTCTGGCACCAACAAGCATACTATGTTCAAAATCCCTTAAATCACTTTTCTCGCCCATTCTGATGCTCAGTTTGAACCTTCACTGTGTCTACATGCCCAAATTCATTGAGTTGCTCCTTGTGACTGGCTGCTCAGGTGACAAGGTGGACCTAATAAAGTGCCAGCTGGGTATATTGCAAAGGTTATTACTACATCTACCATGTACCTCAACACCCATCAGACCCCTAATTGTCACAATCTCATCTCACACACACAATTTCAACATGACTGGTTTAGACTTTCATGTATAATTATGAACTAACTTATGTCATGTAGTTGACAGTTTCATTTAAAGCAACAGACAACAAAGGGGAAATCAGAACAGTATATATTTCTTACTTCTTAGTATTCAATCATAAAGCATCTATAGATAATTCTGACTGTAAGATGTGTAAATAAGTTTTGAGGTAACTGTGTTTGGTGTGTTTATATGTTATGCTCTCATCTTAATAATTAACACTTAATTTATGCCCGAGTAGCATGTATTGTATGTATATGTGAGGTCAGAATTATTATCCCTCCTAGAAAAATGCTGTTTTTTCAGGGCTTTCCATTGCTGTTTAAGAGTGACTTAGAGAATTTCAAATTATGCGCGTTTCATTTAGAAACACAGAGTTATTTTTTTATTTGCGGACAAAAACAGAATTATTTTAGGACATCAAAAATACCAGGGTCAAATTAACCCCCAAAAGAACTGACCTTTTTATTCAGAAACAGCACAAAACACCACACTTTCACTGAGTAATGGTCTTACTGTGTGAACTGAAGTTAAAACTGAACATTGGTCCAGTATTCACTTCAGAACGGGTTTGAGGCATCACTTGTAAAAGCATCATGTCAAAAACAAAAGAAATGAGTTTAGATCTAAGAAGGATTGTTGATGGTCACAAAGCAGGAGAAGGATATACAAAGTAAATTAAGTGTATCCAAGTATCCAGAACTGTAGTGAGAAGCATGGGAAAACATTTAGAAAATATCCATATTGTCATAGAGGGGCTAGTAATTTTGACCTCACCTGCATACACAACACGAAACGTGGAACCACGAAAAAACACTAATTTCAGCTGCAGCAAGAATATAGAGCATGTATTAAAAAACCTTAGTTTATTTTCAACAAATTGACATCATAATAACACTTCTTTTTAATAAAATACAGTAGATACACCAAACTATTTACATGAAAAACTATTTACATGAAAAACGACAGAATTAAAAGAGCAACACAACGCGTGTGAACTTGAAATAGAAGGACCTGTGGCGGAATAAACGGCATCGTCTCATGTCTCTGACGTACAGTCATGGAATGTGTCGAACGGATCTGAATGGCTTCACAAATCTACAAGAGGAATGTTTCATGATGAGGCTGGGTGAGGTTTGGTGCCATAATTCAAATTACAGCGACTTTCAGTCAGTCTCGACGAGTGCACAGTATTATCTACATTGGGTAACCGGTAGTAATTGTTTTTCATTTTGCTCATTTAATTGATTATTTTGTTCATTTAAATTTATTTTGCGTATTTTTATTGATTATTTTGTTTAATTTTATTCTTCACTTTTGTTAATATTCTGGATATTGTGTTCCGTTTCTTGATCATTTTTATTTTTTATTAATTTTTATTCATTTAGTCATTTTTTGATCGTTTTATTCAATGTTTTTGTTGTTCATTGTCTTATTTAAATTGAACTGAATCAAATAGAACTGAAATGAAAGACCTGTATTATTTATTATTTTGTGCATTTTCGGGATGTTTTTGTTCGTTTACTAAACTATCTTGTTCATCTTGCGGATATGTTGTTTATCTATACTCTATAAACATTTTTGCTTTTTCTTAATTGCTTTGTTAATGTTTTTGAGGAAGTTTTTATTTTCTGGATCATTCTGTTCGTTTTTTGATATATTGCACATTGTCTTGATGCTGCTTTAAATCAAAATGAACAAAATAAGTAATCATCATATCTAATCAGCTTTTAAGCTTTGATTTTTGGAGTCAACTAATTTTGAGGCACAAACGTTTGGCCTATTCTACTGCATTTATATTACAGTGACATGCTTTCTGGAATTATTGTCTCTGACAGGTTAATAATAAATGTCTCACATGTAGCGCTCTAATCCTGACGCAAAGTTGGCCTGTCTCATGTAGGAGTTGTTGTAGGAGTTCATGGGACTGGACAGGCCCAGCAGCTGCTCCGTGTGCTCGGCGCAGGAGCTGGGGCGCAGAGCGGGCAGAGAGAGCCTGTTCCCGGAGCAGTACACCTGAGAACTCCCCGGGGAGAAGCCGGACTGGCTCATGGCGGGCAGGTTCGGAGGAGACGCCGAGGTGGAGTAGGGGTATCCTGCGGTCAGGTTGGAGGAGATGTTCCCACTGTTTCTGCTGAGCATGTTTGGGTTCACAGTCTGCGTCTGGAAACACGCAGACGGATCAGGCCCGGTGGGGACCGAGCAGTTGGAGCTCATGGCACCCAGGTCACCTCCTCCACCTGCTCCTCCTCCACCTCCTCCTAGGCCAAGGGTTTGAGAGTTCAGATCTCCCCCAGGTACGCTCTGCACCACTGTCTGCTGGCTGATGATATTGTCGATGCTGAACATGCGTGGCTGTCCTTGGCCGACCCCAGCTGACGTCTGGTAGTGATGCAGCATGGCCGGATGCGGAGATGTGGCTGCCAGCTGAGAACCATACCCAGACCCTATCCCTGCGTACAAGCTGTTTGGATACGCCGGTCTTCCCATCGGGGTTGGCGTAAAGGCGCTGGAGCTCTGCATGTACCCGGGGTAGGTGCTCACATCCGTGCGCTTGAACCTCTTCCTCCTCCTCAAAAAGCTCCCGTTGTCAAACATGTCCTCAGCAGCGGGGTCCAGAGTCCAGTAGTTGCCTTTACCCGGTCTGCCTGGTTCCCGTGGGATCTTCACGAAACAGTCATTGAGGGTGAGGTTGTGGCGGATGGAGTTCTGCCACTTCTTGGAGTTCTCCCTATAGAAAGGAAAACGCTCCATGATGAACTTATAAATGCCACCTAGGGTGAGTTTCCTATCCGGGGAGTTGGCGATGGCCATGGCGATGAGGGCGATGTAGCTGTAGGGGGGCTTCCCCCTCTGCACGGGCCTCTTCCTGCGGCGGCTCCCCGTGGGCAGGTGCTCCTCGGTTTGACCCAAAGCGGCTGCGTCCTCGGCGTTTGGGCTGTTTCCTCTGGGTTCAGACTTGATCAGAATGTTACTGTTGTCCTTAGACCTGGCCTGAAGCATCAGAGGCGGCGGAGGCAGAGGGGAGTCCAGGCTCACGTTAGGAGACATGACAACAGGACTTGCCTCCGCGGGCGAGTGCTGGCTCTCAGCGGTCATGTTGCACATGCCAGAGAAGTAAGAAAAATTTGCCAGATTCATAAAAAAAATAAAGGTGATCGTCTTCTTTAGTCAAAATGATCAGCTAAGAAAAACAAAAGAAAGAAATCTGGTGCGTAAAAAGTGAGCGATCCCCTCCAGTGGTCAAAAAGAGCCCCCGTCCTCTCTTGTCCTGGTGTTTGGGGTGAGAGTGAGTGTGTGTCAGCTCAGGTGAGAGAGAGGCGTCGACAGTTTTATAAGGCAGGGCGCAAATGACGCCACCGGTTCAGCAGTGACGATGAAGCCAGGAGGACAAATCCACACTTTCAGTTCCCAAAGCTGGACACATGGTCTTATACTATATACTGTATATGTGTATGTGTGTGTGTGTGTGTGTGTTTGTGTTATTTTATGTCCATAGCACTACTGATTTTCCCGACATGTCAGTCCTCTAAATTAAAAACACATAACAGGTAATTATTCTCAGCAACGCATATGTAGTATTTCCCAAAATGGGTCACAGACACTTTTTTATATTGGCGTAAATAAATAAGTAAATGGCACACTTGAATTTCTGTTTTACATTTGATACTTTATCTTAATTCTTCATCACAGAGGAAAACATTTTTACTCCATAATATTTTGACCCTTCTTGCATCCATCCAGCTAATGATGCACTGTTACATGTACTGTATCAATACAACAGTACAGAAAGGACTAAAACGGACTCCAAGGCAGAAAACTACATTATTTATCTGTCATAAAACTGTAATAAAATTCTGAAGAAATGACCCCTCAAAAACAGACATTCTGCAGGATGAGTAGGTTAGTTGATCTCTGACTGTACAGTAACATTTTGACTTTCTCTAGTATTATTGTACACTGTGTTGTTTTTCTACTTCTTCCATATAGGCCTGATTAGTGTCTGTTTACCTCAAATGCATTGTGCAATGTTCTGAGGGCAGGGAAAATTATGTAGTATAATTATGTATCATGTAGTAGACAAAACAGAGTTAAACAACCCATAACATGTTTTATACAATGTTGCCCATAATGTTGGAACAATTTGTTTTCAGACTCATTCCTCTTTTTATTCCTATACACATCACCTTTGGAAGAGACTGATCCATAAAGTTTTGAGAAGATATACACTTGATCTGGCAAGAATAAATCACATTGTCACAATCATTTCATGAGAAGAAGTAAAAACATTTTATTCCAACTTTGTGGGCAACAATGTATTTTAGCCACAATTTGCTTTGATGACAGCTTTGCACATTCACAGCTTTTTCTCATCAGATTCACCTGGAATCACAGGTGAGTAAATTTGTGCCATTTCTTTCAATTCAATTCAATCTTTATTTGTATAGCGCCAATTATAATCGCCGATTATCTCTTGGCGCTTCACAATTTGAGGCAGAGACCTCATGACTGTACAGAGAGTAAACCCAACAAAACCACCGAGAGCAAGCCAAAGGCGACGGGGGAGGAAAAACTTCTTTTAACAGAAGAGAAAAACCTCCAGCAGAACCAGCAGCTCACGGTAGCGGCTCTTTCCTTCTTGTCTGGATCATCAGGTATCTTGTGCACGGGAAGGATGGGTACAGAGTCAGTAACCTTATTGGGCTACAACAACTACTGTACTACAAATCCATATCATGGCAAGAAACACTCAGTTAAGAGAAGGAAGGAATGAAAGTCAATCTGAAAAATCTGAAGAACTTTGAGTGTGTCAACAACCAAAACCATCAAATGCTATGATGAAACTGCCTCTGATGAGGACCAGGAGCAACTGCACCTCTGCAGCAGAAGACAAGTTTATTAGAATTATCAGCCTATGTCTTTACTTAACTCAGTGTTTCTTGCCATAATATGGGTTTGTACAGTAGTTGTAGTAGCACTGTAGCATAAAACAAATTCAGTTTCAAGCAAACAAGAACTATGCTGAATATTTGACACTCAATATTTCTATCCTTCTGATTATTGTGATTACAATACTCTGTTACCTTTGACTAAATGCAATAAAATAAATTGATTTCTTTGGCCTACATCTTTTTAAAATGGGTCATTTACCTGCTCTATGCCATAATGTAAGTATTGTAATATTATAAAATCGTAGTTAAACTAGTCAATAACATTAATTTTTGCACAAATTCACTCCTTCTTATGATTTATACATTCATAATTTGGGTCAGTTTGTGGTTTCTAAAAATTGATTCCCCAGCAAAAAAAAAAAAGTTTGGGAACCGCTGGTCTAAAGCTGATTAAGAAGGCAAGACATGGCACAAACTCACCTATGAATTGAAAACATTCCACGTGACGTCCTTTTGAATCTGAGAGATGTACAAAGCTGTCATCAAAGCTAAAATATAAACATGTTCTGGGATGTTTAACACTTTTTTACTGCAAAATTCCACACACGTTCTTTCAGTTTAGATGTCTTCAGTATTACTGTACAATGTTGAAAATGATAAGCATAAGGAAAAACCACTGAAGGAGAAGGTGTGTCCAAACCTTTCACTGCCAGAGAAACTCCCCAATTTGCTTTTAAACTCAGTTAGAACTCTCAAATTAAAAGAACATATTTAAACATTTTAACAGATACACAAGTCGTTCTCGATCCCTGTTCAGTTCTTCACAGGCTTTACCAGGCTGCTGCATGTCTACCCAGTCCAGAAACAACAGTCCCCCAGCTGATCGGTGCTGCTCAGCCAATCCACCAATTGAAAACTAATAACAAGCCACTGAAAACAAGCAATTGAGCTATCAAAGCTTTTGGCCAAGAAAAGTAAATATCCCCTTCATTTCATTTTCATTTTTGGGGAGGGATAATCAAACAGGCCTTCAGCCAGTGAGGACAAGTGTTATCTTAAGGATTCGGAAGTAAAAACAGCGTTCTGCAAACACTCGGTATGCAGACAACACCCTTTAAACACAAGCATGTGATAGGGCTGCTAATTGATTACTTAGCCCAATAGAAGTTGAATTACAAAACGGAACATACACAGAGAGGGGTAGGATGACCTGATGCCTTCACTGTCACAACACGGGCATGAAGATAAAGTCTGTAGTGAATGATACAGTATCTGAGGAAACACAGATCAGTAAGAAACGCAAAGAACACCTCAACAGACTAAAGTTAAAATATAAGGCAGATGGTTTAAGCTATGTGGTATGGCTTACAGTAGGGCTCATTATAAAATACAACTCTGGGAAAAATTATGAGATCACAATTGTCATATTCTCTGATTTTACTGTTTATATGTATGCATTTGAGTAATATGTCATTTAGAGCATTTATTTGCAGAATTTGACAAATGGTCAAAATTAAAAAGATGAAGTATTTTCAGACTTAAATAATGCAAAAAAAAAAACAGGTTCGTATTCAGGTCACAGTTGTAAATTATAATGTATTCTTAATCTGTCTTGCCTAGTTAAATAAAGGTTACATTTTTTTTAAGTATATAAACATTTTTTAAACAAAACAGTACTAATGTTTTAACTTAGGAAGAGTTCAGAAATCAATATGTGTACTTTATTAAATAAAACTTAGTTCAGGTGATCACTTAATCACTACCTCATTAAAAACAATGAGGTGTGGCTTGTGTTGGAATCACCAGGGACTGGAATGGAATGACATACACGTAGAGATGCTGAGTTCAGAAAAACGTTGCCATCGTCTCTTGGGTTTTTTGTATGTAACATACATGTATACACTGTGATACTTCATGACGTTAATAATGATTATAAGAAACCTTTGACTAAATGAAATCAATATAATTCAAATGAAATAAAATTTTAAAAAATCAGAGATGATGTTTTGTGTCATTTTCATGTTTTTACATCTTTTTTGACTTTTATATTTTGTTTTGTATTCTAAATTATTCTTGCGCCTTTTGCAGTTTTTTCCTCTTTTTGCATCTTCAGCCTTGTTTGTATCGTTTTTCCTCCTTTACATCACTTTTGTTTTTGGACACGTTGTTTTGTCCCTCACATTATTCTTGGCTCTTTGTGCCTTTCACACCATCTTGTCATTTTGCATCTTTTCATGTTTATACATCTTTCAGGACATATTTTGTAATTTACATTTTGTTTTGTCTTTCATGTTGTTTTGTCCTTTTTTGCATTTTTCTGTCTTTTACATCATTTTTGTCTTTTACATGATTTGTGTGTTTTTCCATCTTTTAATTAAAAAAAAAAACTTTGTCTTTTACACCTTGTTTGGTGCTTTAGGTTGTTCTTATCTTGTTGCACCTTTTTCATATTTTTGTAGGTTTGACACCTGCTTAGCCGTCTGACTTTAAAACCACAGAAATTGTCTGTTTTCTTCATCTTTCACACAGAACTAAAAATTATCTTTGAAAATAATAATAAAACACTTGTCATGATAATTAAAAATATCCATTTATTTGAAAACCTTTAATATGGAAACATTTTGCCTGTATTTTTCTTGGTACATATTTACTACCTGCAAGTTCATATCAACATATACCAGTTCAGTTTTTTTCAAAATGCTTCATATCATGACACTGAAATAGAAATGAGAACATATTGTATATGTTTTGAAAGACGCACACTGATACTGCAGCAAAACTCCCAGAGATGCCTGTGTGTTTATTGGATACCAGTCTGTATTTATTTATAATCAAACCATGAACAAAAATGGACAAAGAGATTCAGAAGGACACCCACAAGAGGACAAAAAGAAGGAAAACATCCAGGAAAAACAAAATGTGGTTGTAACAACTGAACCTTAATTTCCAAAAAACACATATGCAACACGTACGTGTAGGACAGCACTCCAGTTTATTTCTGTACATTTATGCAGAAATTAAGTTATCGGAGTGCTGTAACATGTCTATCTGAATAATTGAACCTTGTTATGAATCATGTTCATAGATGTAGATGTTGGAGGCACAGGAGGCTATTTGGCATGCCTCTGTATTAGTAAATATGCATTTGTGCCTGATAGTTTGTAATTCATGTAAGTTGAGGAACTCTGTTAATTTTGGTTAATTTAGGGGATTATCTTGTTCCTTTTTTGTTCAATTGTTTTCATTTTGCTGCTTTTTTAAATTAGTATGTGTATTAATCAATTATTTTGTTAATCGTTGCTCATTGTCTTACTTACTGTACATTTCCTGCTTATTTTGTTCACTTTTGCTTATTTTGTTGTTTACTTTGTTCATTTTGTTCAGTTTCTTATTTTCATTTTTGCTCCCTCTATAAACTTATGCAGAAAATACACAAACTGATGCTTTAACAATTCACCAGAAGACCAAAAATAAATTCCTTAGCATTCAAAACTTACATCAGGACCAGAGATACCTGAATAAAAATGCCCCCTCACTAATGTCCAAATGAAGCGGTATACAAGTACTGTAATAAAAGTTTAAGCTTACCACAAAGTATAATATTTTTATTGCTATTTTTTCATTATTAGTCTGTCCTGGGTCTCTGTCACCCTCACACAAAATTGGCACCCCTCACACCCCCACCCCACACAAACACAGATGACTGTACCGCCTCCCAACTCCAGCCACAGCTCAGACACCACTAAGCCCAGCCTGCTACTCACAGCCAGTGTCTAACAGCTTCAGACAGGCGTGGGAGCGGGGCTGTATCCAAGCAGAATCTGCCCCCAGTGCTGCCAGGTCAGGCAGGACAAACAGGGGCTCAGGCCAGGAAACAGGCCCTCTGCCTCGGGGCCTGCGGCCTCTTACTAATCCCCTCCACCCCCCAACCACCCCACCATCCAGAGCCTCTACCTTTGTGCATCTCTGTAATATGTTTATATGGAGTGGACAGAAAGTACAAAATGTTTGCTGGTGTTTTCCAGATTTTTTTCCTCCAAACTGCAAAATAAGTTTGGCATCACCTTTGATACCAACTCGAAAATCTACATAATAGCATATATTTGTTTTTATTGTTTAAATGTATAAGATGCATCCAAATGAACATTAAATAAAAATTATAAAAATGACAAAATGAACCAAAATGAACAAAGCAAACACTGACCAAAAATGCACAAAATACCTAACAAAATAAATCAAAAAGGTCAAAATAATAAAGACAATTAATAAAATATTAGACAAAAATGAATACAATTATCCAGACAATGTAATATGAACAAAATCCACAAAAATAAGCAAACTAATATAATAAACAAATTTACAAAATATAACAAACAAATGAGTGACCCCAGAAAAAAGGTTCCATGACATATTTTGGGTTCCAAGGTACACACATTTACTTATGGATTCTTACTCCTTTCTTGCATGAATAATTGAAAATCTAAGAGACAATGTTCATTACTTCAAAACAAATCTTTGAACACATTTTGTTGCCTTATCCAGTATAGGATCATGCAGAGAAAGCTTTCCTCATAAGAAAGCAGTACAATCTGTGAAGTTAAAATTAAAATCCTGTTTGGAGCAGGACAATGCTGATAATGCAGCTTCATACTGACAAATTGCACTATGCATGTCTGTAATTAACTTTCAGAAGATTTAACTCTGAACTGAAAATCTAAGTGACAGAAATAAATCTGAGATATTCTGTAATAACTCAATTACTCTACTTCAATGCTTCACACCCAAAGCTCTGGAACTTTCTCCCCTTAAGCTTGACATGTGTGGACTCTTTCTTTTAAAAAGCAGTCAAAAACACATCTTTTGAAACTTGCATTTGGATGGCTTTGTCCTTTATGATTTAATTGTAAGTTTTATTTTCATGGTGATTTTATTGTCTGTCATTTTAGCATTTGATTGTAAAGCACTTTACGTTTCTATCTTGAAATATATGAATAAAACTTTACTTACATACTTACTTACTTAAAATAAATCATTTAATAAATGTTTGACCTGAACTGCAAACTGTAAAACCTGTTTTTGTTTGTTCAGTCTAAAGTCAGTATGGAGGCAGTAGCAGTAAATATACATCTTCAGCGGTGCTGTCTTTATAGGATTGTAAACAAAAATACAGAGAATCTTTGCACAGCAGAATTAAATGGCTACAACAGAAGAAAAAAAAATCCATATTCAGTGTGACACTGTGACAGTTTTGCGGCAAAAAGAAGCCAAACAATAAGAACCACTTGATTTGTGATAAAACCTGGTTTAAGTCAGTAGAGCTCATATTTTCTGTCCCAAGCAGTATGGAAGACTTTTTAAGTCTAAAGGGAGATAATATGTAATACTGACACTTAATTGTAAAAAAAAAAAAAAAAAACTCAGAAAGCTTTATGTATTCCCTGTGTATTCTGTGATTGGAAAATTTATGTGGTTGTTGTTTCTCTAAAACAGCAAATTGAAGGTCTCCTAAGATATTTCTGCAGTACAGTGGCATGGAAAGACTAATAGCTGGATAACAGTTTGGAAATACATAGGTATTATTGTGTAATTACCAAGTAGCATATTCTGTACCCGTTAGTCCTCAGGAGGGTGGGGTGTGGGAAGCTGGAGCCAGTTCATTCAGGGTGAATGCTGGGTAAACCCTGGACATCTCACTGACATGCTGACATGCTGCATGGAGTTGAACAACTATTGACACTTTAGGGCAATGTAGAGTGAATAGTTAACGTAGTAGTGCATGTTTTTGTACTGTGGGAGGAAGCCAGAGAACATGCAAACCAAATACACAGTGGCCCTGCCAGACAGCATTGAGATCCACTGACTTCAAGAACATAAAATGATAATGTTTGGTAAAATTTGTTGGAACATGGTGTAAACTAGAAAGTACTCAGAGAGCACAGACCTCTGCCGAGGCAGCACAACTTCTCTTCACAGTGAAAACCTACCATTATCATTTCAACCTATGCTCATTTCCCACATAATGTTATTGGACCAAAAGCAGTGTTCTTAAATTTAATTGACCCTTATTATTGAATTCTTTGACCATGAAAACCTACCATTAGCATTTGGAATCACATACAGTACATATATTTAATAGTTCATTAGTTATTCACCAAAAATAATATTTCCATACTGGTGGTTTTATTGTGGCTCTACCTCCATAAATGTTGAAAATATGTCAATCCCATGGGTACATTACTGGGATCAAAATTTGGTTTGGTAGAATCGATGAGGGTGTTAGCCTATATTTTTTGGCTACATTTTCTGGGTGTTATTTGTGACATTACAAGAGCAAATACTAAATTTCCCAGAATCTATATAATTGATTAGTCCTTGTGCCATTTCTACGCTGTCCTGAACATTTTTATCCAAATCCACCTGGTTTTGAATGCAGTCGGTGGCAGATTGGAATACAGATAGATATTGCTTGAATGGAGATCAAGGGGACATGTTGCCAAAATGACACCAAGGGATCAAGATAAGTGCTGCAGTCATGTTGTGTTTTGACAGACCTGAACTTCACCTGTGGAAGTATGAACCAATATGTCTCCATGTGACAGTAAAGCTGGAAAAATGACGCTGTCCAAAACGCAGTCTCATAGCAGTCAGTGTCCAGGTTTCCTCTTTTTTGATGAAAATATGGAGGGTGAGAGGGGATAGATGGAGTTGCTGAGTAAACACTTGGATTCCATTCATTCGAAATGTGGCTCCAGGGGATGAGGAGTAGGAGGAGGGGGGTGCATGAGAAAAAGAGGGGGAATAAAAGAGTGAGAGACAGAAAGAGAAAGAGAGGGAGAGAGGGAAACACACGAGAGAGAGCGCTAACCTTTTTCTTGCTCAAGCTCATCAAGTACGGGCCAGGGCTCCTGAAAACGCAGGGATTACCAGGGTACGAGGACTGTACTGGCCAGGGCCGCCTCTGCTCACTCCTGCACTGCACGCTACACTGGCTTGCTAAAGCACACCGACCACGGTTCTCACACACACCCACACACAAGGTACCCAGGCCGCTTGTATGGGGGGCATTTGTCAAAATTCACATAGATCACTGGTTCCCAAACATTTAGCACCTCAGTGGGACCCCAACTTAGAACAATACGTTCTAAACTACCTTAATTATTTCCATTTCAACTCTAGATGAACATTTTATTGCATTTTTATATATTTTACTTGTTAAATGTAAAGATAATAAGACGTGTAAGAATTGACACTGAACTTGAAAGCTAGTATGGTTTTTGAAGTGTAAAATCATAATGAATGAACTAAATAAATGACAAAAATGAGAAGAATAACTAGTAAAGTTATCAGAAATACACAAAATGTTGCACAAAATTAAGATAAATTAAGATAAATTAATAAAAACATGAACAAGATAATCAATCGATAATCAATCAATAAAGAAAAATGAAGAAAATCATGAACAAAGTTGACAAAATAAGGCCTAAATGAATAAAACAATGTGCAAAAGGGAAAAAAGGAAAAACAAAATGGACAAAAAATGTAGCAAAATTACACACAAATTAATAAAATAAATTAATTATCAACAAATTAACCTAAAATATATAAAAACATGTAGGAAACTGGGAAATATAATAAACAAACTGAACAAAACAAGATAAAGAAACAAAACAATATTGTTATGAAAATGAACAAAAATGATTAAAATAATGGAACAATGGTGCACTAAATGAACAAAACAAACAAAAAATAACGAAAAAATAAAAGAAACAGCAAAAACAGAAAAAAAATAGAGGTGATTTCACTGAATTCCTTC
>JAQQAE010008559.1:0-15134 GCA_029823295.1 Pseudamia nigra | reverse complement strand
TCACTTTTTTCACCTAAAATACTGCTTCATTTTGTGTTTTTCATCATGGGACCTAAGAAAAATGGCTGTCTCTGTCTATTTCCTCCTCCGGTCAGTGTCTTTATAAATCAATAAATGTGCATGTATGGATGTGTAATACGTACTTTATATGGGAGTTTTTGTGGGTCCAGAACGGAATAATATGTTTTAAATGTACAGTATTCCTATGGAAAAACTAGCTCCGGTTAATGAATGATTCGCCCAATGAATGTGACACCGGAACAGATTAAATTCGTTAGCCGGGGCACCACTGTACATATATTTTGTTATAGTTATTCTTAATTCACATAGTCAAATGGCCTCATGGGTTAAAGATCTGACAGGCGGGCAAGGATGAGAATACATCGAACCTGGATGTATTCTGTTATGATGACAGAGACAGAATACCATGATGTTGATGAGTATGAAAGGTTTGTTTTGTATTTTGCAAAAACACTCCCATCAATAATTACGTAGCTAAACTTCACCTGTTTGGCCGATGAACACAGCGGATAGTACATAGTCACCTTGACAAGATACCTGACCTGCCCATGCCCTCATTACAGACTTTAGACTATTGTTAGACGACTATACTGTGCATACATGTACTTCCATCATATCATATATATTTCATGTAGAAATATTCCCTGCATGGTATGAGTAAACCAATACCAATACTATGTATTTTTTTTCTTCCAATGGTACCAATACAATGGAGTTTATCCCTTTAACAACAGAAACCGCATCTGTTCATGATGAACCAACTCAAGCCATTCATTTCAACAGAACTTTGGATCCCTCTATTAAGCTACTGGAACTGAAGACAGACATCTATTTAAAAACAAGCCCAAATGAAGAATATGAGCCTCTTATTCATTCCCTCTGTCCTGCTAATGTACAATTAGTATGTGTGAATCCCACAAATTTTAGGTTAGACAAAATAATAAGCTCACTACTTTGGGAAAAGTAGTGAGTGGCTTTTTTTTTACATTGTATGTAACTTCAACCTTCAGCTCCTCAAAAGAGCGGGGTATTTTTACTCTCACTCGTGTTTTTGGCATCTTTGAGGGCATCTTACCTCATACAGTATCCAATCTCATATATAGAAAGTGGAATAGAAAAAACGTGGACAAACATCATAAATATATAATAGTAAGAGCTCAGCACTTTTAGTATGACCTCCTTCCTGAAGATTTAGGAAACAATCACAGAAAGAGGACACAAAAAAAAAAAAAAACGGTCTGGAAACTATTCATCTTTTGGTAGAGTATGGAAACCACGTGTACTAAAAAAAACTTTTTCCTTGGACCACATTGACAACAATAACTGACTGAAACTGTTTTGAGATACACACTTAACTGATTTACTAACTACAGAAGCAGCCTCACTTGAGCAAACTCCCAAATTCCAAAAGGTTTAACGTTACTGCAGAGCAAAACAAACACAATTAATGTAATGCTTAAGGGAGCAGGAAGTCGCCTGGAGTCAGTGTTCTTCCCTTTATGGAACTAAATTAGATCAAAACTGCTGTTTGTTCCCTTACAGATTTAAAAGTTGCAGCATAAGGCATGTAGCCGGCATTAAACTTTCATATACAGAGTTTTGCAGTTCTCCACATCTGTTACATCAACCTTTTTGCAGCATTATAAGTAAAATTAATTTGATATGTAGGCGGAAAATAATGCTTCCCCTCCATTGACTATAATTATGGATAATTGCATCAAAGCCAAATCCTTATTATTTTTTTTAGATTCATGCTGGGATTTAAAATTCTTTTGCTGATAAAGGTTTGTTCAGAAGGTGCTTGAGCTCTGGTGACATGGTTGGCCACTTTCTAATTTTTGGTCTAACCACAGCACATGCTTATGATCTTCACCAGAGCAGAAAATGTGTTATTTTTTTACTACATTTTGCCTTTTATTTTTTTGTGAACAAAAGTGGCCAATAGCCTTTCTCACCTCTACGTATCTACAGTACATCTCCCTCTATTCCTATCTATTCCTTGTAGATTTCCCTTTTTCTCAAAGGACGTGGCTCACTGGCATATTTTACATGTCAACCTAGTTATGAATAAAAATGCTGCTGAGAATCTTGGGTAAAACCACCCTTCATTCACAGATACATCAAGTAGTGGGTAGAGTAAAAAGAAAGGGTACATGAAAAGTATTGTTACTTGTCATCAATAATGTGATTGATCCAAAACCAAGCAAATGTAAAAATGCATGTTGTTAAACACTGTTTAACACAACATGCTTTTACATTTAATAAAGAAAGAAATATTTCTTCTTCTTTTGGCTGTTCCTTTTCGGGGTCACTACAGCAAACCATCTGCTGTTCAGTGTATTAAGTTAAAACAATGGAATTGATTATGTGATTGACTACTAGCACATGATGACTTTTTTTTCACCATCCTGAATTTGAGAATCAGTGTTCATTTCTTTGTGTCCCTAATACCAGCTGGTATTAGGAATCAAAACTTCCAAAGTGCTATTAGTGACTCACTAGAAAATACAGTAATAATAATGTCAAAAGTTCTAGCACGTTCTGTGAGTCCTGTGGGCTATACTATCCAACAGCATGGCCAAGTATTTATTATTGACATCTGCTAGGAAAATGAAAAGTAAACATGTCAAAACTTTTTATACATCATTTGAGAGTGGAGAAAAATTTGTTGACTCTTTCTGGAAATAAAATGTGGTCAAGATTTGCAAATCATTGAATTCTGTTTTTTTAAAAAAATATATTTTATTTGCATCACAACTTTTTTGGAATTGGGGTTGTAGCGCTGACTGAAACTGACATTTTTATTTACTTATTTCATGTCTTTAAATTTAAGGGCAGGTGAACTACTTAATATTTCACGGACCGTTTAACGGTTCTGCATACATTTTCATGGTTGAGCAGTTGGAAAGTAACCAGCATTAATGCATGCTTAAATAAAATGACTCTTTCAAAGCCTCCGTCGAAGCGCACTCATAATTAATTGACATCAATCTTTTTTTTCATTTGCTCTTACTGTATCTCACCAAGTTTGAAACCTGAAACAGAATAAGCGGCTGTGAAAGAAAGCAGCACGTTGGAGGTGTGGGAAGACATGGGATCTAGCTGCTGTAAAAGAAAATAGAACTATGGAAATGGCTGCCTGACAAAGACTACTTATTCAAATTTTTTTTAGTGTATGTGTGTGTCTGTGGCTGTGTTTGTGCATGGGTGTGTGTGTGTCTGTGGGTGGGGGAGGGGGGTTAGAGGATATTTGCCTACACCCCCAATAAACAGAGATGATTTACCTATGCTTGCCATGTGCAGTCTGTCTTCAATGGTGTAGTGGAGGAAAAAGTTTTACCCCCTGTGTTGTATTCTTATTGTTGTGTCCCTGTGTATTTCTTGAAATCTTGTTAGCTGGTTATGCACCCTGACTGACAAAGAAAATGTTCTCAGATATCTGAATGTGCATTGTAATGCATAAAAATATAAATATCCTCATTTATAAAAGGAAAACTACACAAGCTGTTCTTTAGCTGAACTGTATTAATCCTGAAAATGTATTGCATATTATATAATATTCCTGATTTACATATTTGCAAACTGCCCTTTGACATTTTCACTTTAAAATGGTGCAACTACTGGGCCATAATAGTGTAGAACTAATACCAGGGTAGTAATGAAAGGGCCATTGGTATAGATTTCACATTTGTTGTAACAATACACACAATGGATCATAAAGACAAAGACATACAGTATATAGACATTGTAACAAACAGCTTATAAACGAGACAGTGTGAGAGATGCAGACATCACGGTTACATCTCAACACGATCATCTTTTCGGTATCTCATCTTCCAAAAGACAGTGTACACCTGTATGCACAGCAGGCACAGCTGCAGCCTTGATCTGATTGGCACATTTGCGTGAGTTTCATTCTTTGTGAGTGCTTTGAGTGTTGGACATAAAATATATGATGAAAATAATACAATCAATAAGTTGGATGCTGGGTCTTATATCACCTCACCCTAATCATAAGACATGAGGTACATTTTATTTCTTTAAACACCTCTTTTGACTGAATAGATCAAAATATTGAAGCGTTTCCAAGTGAAGCCACAGGTTACTGAATAAAATGTAGTGCTTAATGTGTTACTACAGAATATATGCCACCTTTTAAACCAACAATATAAATGTAAACTAAATCTTGTGCTTAAAGAAATAGAGTTGGTTAAATAAGCTGTTTTTTATGTTAAAAATATAAAGTGCATCCATCAATATAAGCAAATAGTGTGGTCACTAATTCATATATACTGTATTTATATCCTAATTCCCCTCAGGTTTGGTTGTATGCTCAGATAAACGTGATTCACTGTGAGCTTATTATTTTTAATTAGCTGCATCTTCCCAGAACGTTATCATGTTATACTGATAATGCTGCTGTCTGTCAATGAATGTTTGTGGCTGCTAATGGCTCCCAACAACCTGAAGCAGAGGCCTGAATGGAAAGGCTTTAGTGTGCTGGGTGTTGCTGAAGAATATCAGGCATTTTTTAAAACAAGTCATGATCTGGCTTAAACAGAATAATACTCAACCCAGCAGTATTATTGGTTCAATTCCAGCTGCTATCGGTGTGGCCGAGTGCTCCATCAAACACAACTGGAAGCGCTCAGTGGTGTGAAGTACTGCGATGAATTTAATCTAAAATTCTCCAGAAATGTGTGGTTTGAATAGAGGAACAACAGGCACCTCAATATGGATAGTTTGTGGTCCACTAAACTCATGATGTATAAGACATTTTTAAGATGAGGCGAGATTGATCAATAAAGTATGATTCTGACATACCACGCAACGCTCCTTCAGAATTGTTCCCAGAAATATTAAATCCATTTATATCCCGAGGAAGTGCCAAGTGTTTCCCTTATTCACTTCATTGATGTCTTTTGGACCAGTGCAGTAGAAAATGTCTGCTGCTGGGAGGTGGAGGAGAGGAAGGGCAGTTCAGTTCAAGACTTTCCACACAAGCTTTTAAGCACAGATATTGTATCTTTGTGGATGATGCCACAGTAACATACTGTAAGTATTTGACTGAAAGATGACAGGTTACATTGGAGTTCATATTATATTATCAGCAGAAAAGGTGGGTATTGTTTTCACAATACCACATCCATGGCTGAAACACTTTGAATCACTAAAATGATTTAATACTTGCCTGGATATTGAACGCTTAAAGCTCTCTGTCCTATCAACTTGTAGGATAGATGGTGGTTTTGCTTGTAACAATAAAAGGCAAGATAAAATGACAACATCTGAACCAATTTCAGACTCAGATTCTTTATTACTGTACCCTTGAGTCATCCTATATTTTAACACATATTTACAAACAACACAGGACAAGAACATGCTTAATAAAGTGCACAGTGCTCGGGCAAGAAAAGGACAATCCATATAAAATCAAGAATAAATAAAAAAAAATAGTGTCATACATACATATATACAGTAAGTGTATGACAATTAATGAAAACAATGGTAGATAAAAGACAGGAGAATAGGTCAAAACATGCCACATCTACTTATCACTATCAGACCTTCATCCTGCCAACTTTAGAGATTCTGTATGTGGCACTGCTATTTACAACAAGATTTTGAAAAGTGACTTAAAATTCTGTTATTTGGTGACAGCCTTTTTCCACACCTATTTGTGATCCTGGACAGTTGGACAACTGCTAGTTTGTTCATTTTCATTTGTTTGTTTAATTTTATTAAGTTTTTCAATTTAATTTCCATTTCATTTTCATCTGTGTTAAATTTGGTTTTTAATATTTTCCACTGTCTTAAATGTCTGGTTTGTTCATTTTCTTGGATAGTGTGATTATTTTGTTGATTATACTTAATTTTTAAAAAGTAATTTTGCGTTTCAATGCAGTGATGGAATTATGAATTTTTTTTTGTTCAAAATATTCTCAGCTGTTTACTAGCTTATAAATATGCCAGGTCTGAATTTGATAAAAGCTGGTCTGAGCTGAATGACCATTAGAAAATGTGGGTTACATCAAGTGACATCAGTTGGGAATCAGTGGTTTAGAGTACATCCATCGCCTCAGATGGAGAGGGAGCCTTATATAAGTTTCTGTATATTTTAGACTACACATTCATGTTTTAATGTGCACAATGTAAAAGTACTTTAGTTTAATGAGCGAGAGGTGAGTCAGACCTAAGCTTTAACTGGTTTTCTTTATAACTTCTTTTCCAAACTGATGCTAAACTTGTGTATTATGCTGTACGCAGGGATTCATTAGTCACAAATGTCATTTACTTTAAATCTCACCACATTCTCAACCTTTAGTTGAGATCATTTGCATATGTAACGCGGGTAATAATTCAATTTGTAATGAGATAATTAATCACAGTTGCCACTGCCCAAATTAATGATTGCCACTTCTAAACAAATACAATAACGACCTTTGTGTAGGAGCAGCACCAAGTGGCTTCAGAATGGGGGATAAACAATAAGTGCCAGGGTGCATCAAATATTTAATTCAGCTGTGATTTTTTTTTGTATAGTGTTGGCTAAGGCAAAGTATGAAAAATGAGCTATGTATTTGTGACAAAAGGTTGAAATGAAATGGAACAGCCCTCCTATGACAAAGGGAAATAAATTCTTATCTGCATTGCATGGCTGTGCTCTTTTTTTTTTCCAGAGATACAAAGATTTATGCAAACGGTTACTGTTCAGAAATGGCTGCTAGCTATGGTTTCTCTCTGGAAGGTGCATGTGTGGATATGTATGGGGGTGTGAGGGGGGGGGGGTGTGCATGGCTGTGCAATTGAATAAACGAACAATGACAAAGACTGTTGTGCTGGCTGGTTTGTACATTATATCATAGCCAGGGTTTTTACCACTAGCTGTAATCTGTAAATCACAGTTTGGAACAATGAAGTGGAGCATACCTGAGGCTGTTTGGTCCCAATGTGCAAAACCAGTCAGGGAAACTGTGTTTAATTTAAAGTAACCAAAGGCTGTCATGTAACAAAATGAGTGAGATTGAGATTTCAAATTAATTTGCCTTTTAATCAAAACAAAAAAATATTCAAATCCTCAAAATATTCAAAAGAAGAGTTCAAAATAAGAGGTAATGTTTGTTGGATTGAATTTGTAAATGATCTCCAACACCGAGGCCTTCTCTATTTCTTTTTTGTTTTAAAACAAAAGCACATTATCGTCTCAAGAAATGTGTGTCCACATGAAACCACTGAAAACAGTGTATTATATACAGTGTACCAAGTCTGTAAGTGCTGCTGTAAAGCTGACACAAATGCACCAAAAATAGAGAGAAAACATGGAGTTTGCACTTCAAACACGTGTGATGTAAACGAACAACTCGTATGGCGCATGCTGATCTCCATTTCCACTTGTTACTCACGGTGGTAGTGGAGCAGAACATTTTGGTGAAAAGGCTCCATCAAGCTCAGTACCTTCTGCAGCACAAACACAACACTGTGATCTGCTGTTGTTGGTGTTGTTGGCCGCTTTAGTCCACATGGGTTAAGGGAGAGTTGGAGCTACAGTGTCGTTGTGTCAGAAAAGATGTGGATGGATTTTGGGATTTTGGGTGGATGGTTTTCAGAAATGAGCATATTTTGGCTCCCAAAACGTTGGCTCTGTGTGGATGAAACATTCATACAATGTAAAAAAAAAAAAAAGTGGAAATATTCATGAAGACGCTTGAAATGCATAATGAAACATGAACCTGAATCAGCATTTTTTGGCAGGTATAAATTGCATTCTACAAACTACTCATAAACAAAATCACCTTTGGAGTACAGTACTGGTAAATGTGTTAGTAGCTTTATGAAAAATATAAATACAGACTTGATGTGATAAAAGTTTAAAGCAGGCAGGGACTACAAATCTTAGCATCCCGTGAAACATTATTTTTATTTAATAATGTGAAGCTACATGGACGCTAAAGCTTTTCAGCGTTTCCAAAAAAAGTGTTCACAAAGCTGTAAATGTGACAGAGCTCAGTGCAGTGTGACAGGCGATTCATCAAAGTCAAAGATAAATAAGACACTTATTATACACACACTGAGAAGGGAACATCTGTCATTACCCTTATGCTGTAAACATGATTGTCACACTTACAAATTTCAACAGCACCGAAGCCAAGTGCAGAGAGAAAAAACGGAAGCAGCGAGTTGTTGAGATGCTACACATTATTTTTAGCTTGTATTTATTAAGCATATTATAATTTGTTTTTAGGATTGCGTAGTATAGGCAGTGTCATTTTTTGTTTGTGTAAAACAAAAATGTGCTGAAATACTTGATGAGGTTTTTGCCTGAGAACCCCACAGCCTGTGAACCGCTTTATGTTTTAGATATGCACACACATTCAAAGGCTTCATTTGGCCAGGGGCACATCTACGGTTCCTCTTGGAATATTTGAGTGCTGTGTGTCATGTTGAAATGTTAATGTGTCAATTTTTGCCTTGACTGCACAAGTTTGACAGGAGAAGAAAGGAAAATGAGCAAAAAAAAACCCCAAAACGAGCGATAACATGAACAAAATAGATGAGAACATTTCAATAATGAACAAAACAATGCAGAAATGTAACAAAAATTAACAAAATAATCTGACTATGAGCCTTAAAATGAACTCAGTGACAAAGAAAAATAAAGATAATAATAATATTTGTCTATTTAAATGTTAAAATAAATGTACTTTTTGTTTTCTTGCACAGTAAAATGACGCCTTTCAGTCATGAGACCTACATAATTCTTACACACAAATAAAAAGTCTACATGTTGTCAGCAGACCTCGCCTGTGAACTGAAACTCCGGGACCAGTGCCAAAGTTTTCTAACACAGCTCCTAATGTCTCCGTCTCGTCTCTGTCCACTGAGAACAATAAGTGCATTAGTTAACAGCGATGTCTGACACTGTCTGTCTGGAACTTTACAGCAGCCCGAATCTATAAAGAATTGAATTTTATGAAAAAACACAAAACCTGAGGGACTGAGACCTCTGATCCTGAGCTACTGTGAGCCAGAAGACTTACTGATTGCAGTGACTGTCAGTTGACTCTTGTTCTCATTATCTTCATGTTGATTGGACTTTTTTTTTTTAGCTTAGCACACTGGATGCGCTAAGGCAATTGAAGTAAGACATAGGCGGGAGTTGCAAAGGGCACAGTGGAGTTAAAAAATAGGTAGATAAAAGACACTTAATTGTTAAATGAAACATCAATTTAAACTACTTCCTAAAAGTTTATTTACACATTTCTGAACTCTTCCTAATGTAAGAAGGTCCTTTGTGATCATAGCACAGTACTAATCTGTAATAACTGGAAGATAGACTGTCAGTATAAGCAGTGATATGTTGTGGACTTTTCATTTTATGCACTTCATCATCATCTTGAAGTAGAGGTTGTTTGTGATTTTCAGTTCTTCTTATCAAAAGTAGTAGCACCACCTATCCCGACAGTAGTAGGTCCACCTGTTTCAAAAGCTGCTAGGATAGAGCAGTGGGCAGGGACTGAGGCTGTGCAGTGAGGCAGACGCAGAAGTGACTTAAAGTGTCTGGAATGTACTGTACATTCAGCTCCAAGAAGCCCTGACGCGCATAGAGTTACATTGGACTTCTCTCTGAAAATGCTAAGTAAATATATATTTTTTATGAGTCATCAAGGTCCCAACCTTTGTGATATTCCAGCAAATAGTCACTTGCCTGCAGAGTTGGACCAAGTCTGATCTTCATAGCTTCTACTAATTTAATAAAAAGAATTACAATCTCTGAAGAGATTGTGTGGGATTGCTGAGTCAAAGTAGTTGAACATGCTGGAAAAGTGTAAGAGTTTAACTATTCAAAGGATCAAAGCACTGCTGTTGCCATAGTAACCACACATTCAGTTAAGAGTTCTCCATTCATTTCCTATAGGAAAAAAATGTACAAAAAGCTTAATATTTTAAAAATTATAAAGGTTAGAATTATGAAAAGCAATAGCAGAGATGTCCTTAATAAGCTGAACAATGTGAAGTTTGAATGGCTTGAATTGGAAAAAATGTAGGATCAGTTAAACAACAAAAACGTACGAAAGTGGAAGAATAATAACTAGAAAATTTGCAATCTGTGAAGAGATTGCATGGGATTGCTGAGTCACTAAAAAGCACCAATAGATTTCCACAAAAAAAGCAAATGCATCCAAATAGTGAAACCTGAAAACACAATGAGATGACATCTATGGAAGGGTTGGATAATGAACACCTTTCACCAGGATCAAGAGTTATTCTGCTGTCGTTTGTGAGTTATGACATCAGATCTGGAGATAATTGCAGCAAATTGTTGTAAAACACATACTTTGTTTATGTAGTGCTAATCTATCACACACATGGAAGGGTAGACTCTATTATTTCTAAATGATGTAAGGTCCCCAGGTTATCCCAGTCCCAGGAGAGCAGGATTCAAGTCATCTACTCATTCAATTCATTCAGTTTCAAAATGTACAGAACGGTATTCCAATTACCTTTTACATTGTAACCATATCAAAACATAATTACTCAGAGTGTGAATTATAAAATAATTTAATCACCACATTTGCAAGTTACAGTACATCTTTACTAGCTCCTTAAATGTGCACAGAAATGGGGAGGGGGTGTGCTTTGTTAGTGGTCTGTGTATTACTTTACTTTACCATTTTGTGTATTCTCTCACAAACTGTTAAAAACACATATTGTACTTCTTTTCAATGGGATCTTTTGATTAGAATGTGTATTTTCAAACTTAGACCCTTCAGTCTACCTCCTGTTGACTGCATCGTTGTTCTGGCTGTGCCATGGATACCGTCATGTAGATTCCTGGGCACAGCATCCCAGGATGTCAAGATCTAAAGGATTGACAAAGGACAGTGATTGTCCACTTGTGACATCACAAATAACCAGAAATCCAGATGGCTTGTTATAAATAATTTATCTGGGAAAGGGCTATGGGTTTTTTCACATTTGAGAGAGAATTTTGATACTGCAATGTTATTTTTAGAGCCTTCAGACCCGTTTTATAATAGGGAAAGACATGACCTTATTTTTCCACAATAATCTTTTAAGTGTTGTGGTTCAAAGACAGCACAAACTGCAGAGGCAACACTGAACCCTCAGCTGTAGATCTATTGTCCTCTGCCTGCTGGTCCTAAACATGGTTAACAGTTTTTGTTCATTCTGTATGTTATATTGTTAAATTTCTTGATTATTTTGATTCATTTAGTGCTTTTTTGTCACATTTTTATTTAGTTGAATTTGTTGATTAGTTCATTGTCCATTATTTATATTAATTATTTTCTTGATTTTGTAAATATTTTGTTGTTTTCTTGATTATTTTATTTCTTCTTTTGTTCATTCCTAAATATTTTATTTGTCAATACGTTGAAGAATATATAAAAATGCTGTGTTATGTGTATTTTTGAGTTTCAACAAGAAAGGTGAGAGTTTGATATTTAGCTCAGAAACTGCTTTGTAGGGTTTCTATTGTTCACTTTAGTCTCAACATATTGATCTTTGTAACAATGGGTGGAAAGATCTCAGTGTGCTTTATGAGTCAGCAGATTGGTTCGGCAGTTAGTCACCGGGCCAAGTCGTACTGAAAGCAACCGTCTTAATTTGGCAGACATATGGTGTCTTAATGATACAAACACTGAAACTGTTGACGAGTGGAAAAATAAGAGAGGACATAAGATTTGTCAATAACAAAATGGTTTGATCAATCTGTATGCCAGGGTGAGTGTTGTTTAACTTATCCCCGTGTAAGAATAGAAATCGTCACTGTGGGGACTTGCTGAGTGGAGGCTCCACTTTGGACGGCATCCAGTATTGTACTCAGCTGGTTCTTAATTAAATGGTGAGGACTGCGCTGTGCCTGAAAGATCTGGCAAGTGCCAGTCCAGGGAGTGTGCCATTTGGCTCTCCAGGACGCCTGTGAGAGCAAACAGTAACTACATTGGAATCAACTGCATTTGAAAATCAAAAACCAAGCAGTGTTACTATGATTATTACGATTACTACTGTTACGGCCACTGCTGCTGCTGACAGTCCACATCTGGCACTCCTCGTACCTTTAACTGTTGTTGTTTTCCCTCATATTACATTTAAGATGAGATACCCACTCCTCTCACAGCAATGCAGAATAAACAGCAGGCCACAGCTCTGTGAGAAAACTTTGTGTTTTCTCAGAGTAAAGGTATACTGCCAACATATTTGCAGGAAGTATTTACTGAAACATTTCCAGTGCTTGACTAAAGCTTTTGATATTTCTTCTCCAGCAAACAGTGCAGTTGTATAATATTTCTGTATGGCTCTAATGAGCATCATTACTCTTGCATTGATGCAGTGCCAAATGAGCTCATTGAATTTTTAAAAAGGCACAGTTATTTAAAGCAAGTGATTTGAACATTAAATCTGCATCAAAAATCTGCTTGAGACTCACATCACAGCAATTAAGCACATTTTCCTAAGACCATTAGCAATTAAATGGGTAAGTCCAGGGTGAGGGGGTACAGATTAAAACATTTCAATAAACTTAGGGAAATGTAATGTATTGGTATACTCTGAAAGAAGTGACTGGGTCACAAAGATCCCACATCAGAGGAGAGAAGCTCAGCTACTTTCGTCTCAGCCTGAGCAGATGGTAAGTACACAGAGAATCACTAAAATTGTGCCACAGGAGTATTTTAAATAACCTACAAAGATCTTCACCCCTAAATCTAGCTGTGATTATAGTAAGCCATCATGAATTCAGTTTCAAGGTACAATTTTCATCCATCCATCCCTCCCAAGAATCCCTCTCTGTGCTTGTGTGCGGCGCATACTCTTCTCTCAAAACATCACTTTTTTTTCTCTCATTCCATGTTGATTTTGATTCTCTGGAGGGAGATCAGACGTTGCCTTTGCTGAGGAATTTAATTTCTTGATTCAACGCTAAGAAGTGACTGTGTTCTGTTAGAGGAGGCACACCGTTCTGGACTATCACTGTAGTCCAGTGAGCAAGAAATCTCACCAACACAAACATGATAAGCTCTGCCTGTCCTGATTCTTGACAGAATGCTGAAATTGTGCGATTGTTATAGCAGGGAAAATCCCTCAGGTGAGAAATACAACATAGGGCATCTTCCCTGCAGCACCAACCTTTTTGGTATATATGAAAGTTGACTCGCCTTCAGCAGCACAGTGCATCACAGAAGCGAAATTAAAAACAGACAGATTTAACAACACATTCAATGCTTACTTGGATTTTCAAATATAGTTTATTAGTATTGAAGCTTTTTCATTTTCACTGGGATTTTATATGTATATATTACACTTGTTTCATTTTCTGTTTTTTTTGGCAACTAAACTTTAGTGTTTGGACACAGTAATAAAAGGAGAGGGAGAGGCATGTCCAATGTCCAATGTCTGCAGGGAGTTTTAATGATATGTTATCTAAGGCCACTTTGGGAAATGTTCCTGAAAAATCTCGTTAGGTCCCAAAGAAGCAAGATGTGGCATGACAAGCACAAAACAGTAGAATTTGATACTAAAGTCTTATGTAATTTCACAGTAAACAGTGTTTGTCAAATGATCAGGTACTGCATAAGCAAATATAACACTCTTACGCATAAACCGAGGAGTGAACTGCAGGTGCAAATGGCTGAGGTCTACTCTTCAGTGTGCTGTTGAGTAAAATATGAAAATAATGTAAAACCAGACATCATTAACACCTTCCAAACACCTTTACCCGACACTTTCATTTCAGTCTGCCAGATACCGCTTTATGACGTCAAAGCAGTGTGAAAAAAAAAATCACACTTCTACTGTTTCCAAATGTGAGTGAGACACAGATGTAAAAGGAGAAAGTTGTGTCAAAGTAGACAAAAAGTGAGTAAACTTGGGGGTCGGGTGTATATCAGCTTGCTGTTAGTGCCAGGTGTTTAATCGGCAAGTCAGCTGGCTGGCAGTAGTCTGTGGGGTGCAGACGCTGACCCTGTCAAGGTCTGTGTCTCTAAGAGCGCCCCGGTGGAGCATGTGCATGAAGCAAATCCGCCTTCAACATCAGTGTCACTCAGTGCTCACAGTTCAAGACGCAGCACAATTTGCACAAGCAATTTTAGTGAAGAAAAACAAGACAACCAACTTGAGAATATGATGTGTGACAACCAAAAACAAGTGAAAGCCATCAGTACGAGAGGCTGACATGCTCATGGTCCATTACTTTGCACACATTTCCATTCCTGCCTGTACTCTTTTTTTCTGCAAGGGAATTGAGTTAACAAGGCAAGTGTGATGCATGACAAACCATCACCTACATGGCAAAATCCGCACTCTAGTTCTCATGCACAGTGTGCTGCTGGTGCCTGATGTAACTGTCCAGAAAACAAATATTACAGTATAAGGCAACAAGAGGAGATCTGTTCATCACACATTCTGCTCTCACAGCCTAAAAGCATGTGAGGATATTCTAATAATAGTAATAATAGTATAGAGGAAATTTGGTGTGCACTTACTTTTAGGGCTGTGGATCAGCTGTGTTCTTAATGTGAACCTCAGCTACAAGCAGCGAGCTCAGTGTAAGTAGGAGGTTCAGTGCAGAGCTGCATCAAACCCATCTGCTCTGTGAAGGGTGGAAGAGACAAAAGGAGGATATCATATTCACAGGGGGTTGTCGCTTGTATAGGCTGCAGGTAACACTGCTGATTAAATTCAAAATGTTGTATTGATACATCCACTTTAATGTTTCTCAAAACGGTCAGTGTTTCCTTCACACTCTCAGATTTTAAATATTCATCTTGCTGTACATTATGTACTACCTGTGTATATTTTCTACATGTCTTGTATGCATAGAACACCTTTGCATTGTGTATTCACATTAGTGACACAGGCTAAGGTTTTTCACTTACTCCCATTCCCCTTTTTATATCCCCTAAAAGACAAAAATATTTTAACCAGCATATTCTTCATTATTATTCAAGATATTTCCAGTAATAGGCCTGCTTGCCAAGGAATAGATCTCTCAACCCTGGGCAAGTGGTACAAAAAAAACGAATCAGAGTAAAAAAAATGTAAAGATAAAAAATGTTTGAATTTGTGATTTTCCAAACTGTGAAGCACAGAAA
>JAQQAE010008558.1:0-15135 GCA_029823295.1 Pseudamia nigra | reverse complement strand
CGGGCTGACAACGGCTCGTAATCAACAATTCATCCATCGTTGTCAGATTCAGAGCTGGATCCAGTTCAAGAAAACTGATGTCGTTCAGCTTCCTCAGTGTTTCTCCCAGTTAACCCTCCAGCCGCGGCTCGGATTTAATCCCAGCAAACATCACCTCCTCTGCAGCTCAGACTGTCCGATCACAATCACACACACAGTGTTTTTATCCCGGTATTAAACTCCTGGATGAGCTCTCCGGTGCGGTCGGTCGGTCGGTCAGGATCCGTCCTGTGGAGGGTCCTGGTCCCATAATGACTGATCTGTTACACAGGAGGCATTTTCAGCCAAATGGATCTGAGTGGCAGCGCAGATAAATAAAGCATTTTGTATTAAATTATAAACTTTGTCCTAATTCTGTCCTGGGTTTTAACTATTTAGTAATAAAAAAAGGAAAGATCACAAAAACACTTAAGGTCATGAAAATTATTTGAGATTTAGTAATTCAAAGAATTCAAAATTCAATGCATCCACCTTATTTATTGAAAAGTATCGGTATTGGAATTGGCATCAGAGATACTGGCCCGTATTTACTTGGTATCGGATTGATACCAAAATATGCAGTATTGCACACCACTAGTCTCCGTCCCTGAACAATGCAGAGGGTGTGAGTGGTCCAAGAATTTTGCTGCAGTTTGGCTGGGTACAGAATCCAGCACAGAGCGGTAAATGGATGAAAGATGGAATCTTAGGCCTGTTTCCTTCACAAAAATGGCTCCTTTCACTCCATGTTCAAACCACCGGTCTTCCCTGGCCAAGATCTGAACATTGTTGTCCTCACAGGAGTGTGTCTTGTCTTTGAGATGTAGGTAGACTGCAGAGTCCTGTCCTGAGGACATGGCTCTCCTGTGTTGGGTCATTCACCTGTGAAGTGGTTGTTTCGTGTCCCCAGTGTACAGTTCTGAGCATTCTTCACTGCATTGGACTGCATTTTGGACGGTATTTTGTCCTTAGGGTGGACCAGCTTCTGCCTTAAGGTGTTACCAGGTTTGAAATGTACAGGAATGTGAAAATTCTCCTCAGTTTTTCAGACATCCCAGCCACGTATGTGATGACCACATTCCTCCTCCTCTTCTGGTCTTTTGCTGTATCCTCTGTCTGCCTCTTGTTTCTTTTGGCTGTTTTCATAAGGGTCCAGTTAGGATAACCACAGCTTTTCAGGGCCTTCTTGATGTGTTCCTCTTTTTTCTTTCTGCCCTCCATACCTTGGAACACTGCGCTCTGTGAAAATCACTTCACAGACAACAATTCTGTCTTTAACCTTTCTGTCTTTAACCTTTCCTCCCACCTTTCAGTGGGAGGAAATTAATTTTGTTGTTGATGGAAACGTTGACAATGACAATAAAGTATATCTGTATCTGTATCTGTCTTTAACAGGATAAAGGAAACAAAGGCAGAGAGGAATGATGCACAAGAAAATTAGCCTTAACTGGAAGTCAAAACAGGTCATTTTCTTAGTATACTACATGCTGAGCACACATTCACACTGGTGCTGTTTGGTCTACTTTTAACAAACCCTGGTCCGCTTCCATGGATAGTTTGGTTTCTTTGGAGTGATGTGAATGCTCATTTGCCCGTTACAGACCAAACAAGTGAACTCTGGTCAACATGAAAACTGGGGGTCTTGGTTTACTTGCAAGTGAACCCTGGTGGTGTTCGCTTGCAATGTAAATGCAAATGGACTATCTATGAGGAACTTTAATTCTCTCCAACATATGACTTAGAGACATATATGTAATCTTAAAACTTTTAAATCCTTGCAATGCATCACTTGGCTTGTAACCACAGCAGCATGTCAGAGTCTCTCATTCTCCTTCTTTTTTGGTACTGGCGCATTCGTCTCATGTACAATGCACCATACTGGATAGCTCGCTGCCTCGTCTGCTGTTTATAGGGGGCAGATTTTCATGAAGAAAATATTAGGTTTAACCACAGAGTGAAAACAGAAACCCCAAGACTGCATAAAATTGGTGCTCCATTGTTTATTTGTGGTGATCCCATCTAGACTCTGCAGCTTGAAAACAGAATTCATAGAAGTGGGTAGAAAAGTATTACATATAATGGATGTGTGTCTGTCCTCGATGCAGGAAGGATTTTGTCAGATTCCCAACACATCTAGATACATAAATGACTGAAGAGAATGCATAGTCAGTCTCATAACTACACATATGCATAAAATTTGTAAATTTGCAACAATTTGACACCAGTTCGATACAATTTAAAGCTTGTAGTCTGGAAAACGTGTCATCATGGAGTCAAACCTGAGGACACATTTGTAGATCATTCCATCTAAAAGCACAAAGTGAAGCACTTTTCAGCTTTTTGCACATACGTAGCTGAAAAGTATTGAAATGTAATCAAATGTCACTGCCATACCTTGATGAAATAATACATAAATCTGCATCACATATTATGTTTTTATGGTAAATATGAATCTACTGTCATGTCCCCTATCACATTTCAAAAGTAATCTTATCAGCAAAGTTAAATGACACAAACACTCTCCACATCCCACGAGGGTTGTGACATTGTCCTTATCAACCCAAACTCCAGTGTGGCCGTAAGTAGGTGAGAAACGTCGTGTTTTCCTTTTCTCTCAGTCAAAGTCAAACACACAAAGGTCTCTCACAATATCCTGTTTCCGAGTGCTGCCCCTTCACGTGGGATCCCCCTGTGCTCGGCTGGATTCGTGGAGGGAAAAACAGCCAGGCATGTGAGAGAAGTCCGCATCGGGTTCACAGGCTTTGGCTGAAGTTGGGCTCCTGTGCCGGCAGCTGGGCATTGTTAACACCTGCGGAGTGTTTCATGTCTGGAAAGTGAGAGGTGGCCACTGATGGTCCAAAATAAACGCTCTTAAATCAGTCTGTCTGGTGCTGCTCAAAAGGAAAAGATGAGATTAAATATGGTTCACATATGACTGAAGACAAAATCAATAAAACCAGAAGACACAAAAAAATCAATGACCTGATACTGTTGTTACATAACTGTGACTGAATAAAAGATGGCAATGTGAAAATGACCTGTTTTGACTCCCGGTTAAGGCAAATTTTCTTGTGCATCATTGCTCTCTGCCTTTGTTACCTTTATCCTGTTAAAGACAGAAACATTGCCTGTAAAATGTTTCAGAATGTTATGAAATACAGTATGAGGTTGCATCATAAGACACTTTTATGAAATGACATGGTGATATCCAGTCTGCATGTCTAGACATAAGTATATGTGGAGAGACTTAACCAAGTATGTTGAAGTCATATTAAGGTTGTGAAAATAGCACAATTACTGTTGCTCATTATGTTTGTTTACACCATCGATCATGTTTTCAATACTCTGCCTGTATGGAGCTTGTATTTAATGTAAAACAGTGTAGTTTTTTGCTTGTTTTAAACTTCTCCCTGGAAAACCTTGAGGAGTTTTCAGTTAGTTTTAGCTCAGTTCTGAGTTAGAGGTCCAGTCAGTGATGTTGGCCAACTAGCAAGCAGCCGGTTGTTCATGGCAGACTGATATAAATGTTTAGACAGGTGACCTGGTTGTCAATACAGTGTACCACCTCACAGTTGTCAAGCTAGTATGTCTGTTCTTTTTTCCACTGTAGCAGATGTTGAAAAAATCTGAAATGCAGGCTGTCTCTCCTCAGTCATCCTGTGGTTAGATAAGCTACAGGTGCTAGCTCTGTAGTAGCTACTGCTACAACTGTTTTCAACTCTGCGAGTGAGTGCATGAGCTCATGCACGTATGAGGTTGTAAGCCGTGTTGACAGGCAGGTCGCCTGTCCAAACATGTACCGTGGACCATGACAAATCATGCCAACATTGTCGACTGGACCTTTTAAATGAATGCTGTTGGCACTTCCTGTGCAGAGCTGTCCTTCAGTATAAGAGCTAAAAAGTACAGTCTGAAGCTTCATTTCATTAAATATGCTTAAATCAACTAGTTGCTTAATAAAAAAGGAGTTCAGTGTGTTTTGTTTTGTTTTTTGCCCCTAAACCAGGGATTGGGCCTCATGCAGTGAGACCCATGCAGAAATTGAAAGTTGTAAGACCACCAGTATGGTATGACACCCTCTGTCTCTGTAAATGCTTGGTCCCATAGAGTTGCATTGGATTTCTCTCCAAAAACATTGATAAAATTTTTCCACGAGTCATCATAGCCTCAGTTGTTTGATCTGGATTCTCTAGTAATTGAGCTGATCATCCAACTTTACATTTTTTTCTGTAAAGGCAGTAAATCTAGCAAATCTCTGCAGTGTTTTTCTTTTGTTGACGCGTCCCTATGAGAGCTTCACTCAGCAGTAGAGTTGGACAAACTTGGACCTTTGTAGCTTCTTTTTATGTAATAAAACACATTCCTTCCTGGCAGATACTTGACTGTAGTATTGGTTAAGAGGTTACATCTAAGACCACCATAAAATGGGCACAAACACACAATGGTTGTTGGTTGTAGATGGGCTGGTCTGAATATTTCACAAACTGCTGATCTACTGGGATTTTCACACATAACCATCCCTACTATGAAAAAGATAAGATATCCAATGAACAACAGTTCTCTGGATGAAAATACCTTGTTGATGCCAGAGGAGAATGGTCAGACTGGTTCGAGCTGATGGGAAGGTAACAGTTACTCAAACAACCACTCGTTTCAACTGACTAATGCAGAAGAGGATCTGTGGACACAACATGTCAAACCCTGAAAGAGATGGACAACAACCGCAGAAGGTGACACTTCTGTCAGCTGAGAACAGGAAACTAAGATCATATGGACTCAGCAAAAGTGGTCAGTAGAAGGTTGGAAAAATGGTCCTTTTTCCTCTGAGTGTTGATTTCCACAGCAATTTAGGGTGTTATGGTGATGATCAACACAAGCAACATGAAAGAATGGATCCATCCAATCTTGTGTCAAACCGTCAGGCTGCTGGTGGTGGCACATGTTGGGACCCTTAGTTTTAACTTTGTATTTTTCATCTTCATCTGTGCATCTAGGAGGTCCAACCCATTAGTACGAGCAAGCTGTACCTAATAAAGTGTCCAATGAGTGTATATACAGTCTGTGACCTTAATGATTGCCCATATCACAATTATATGTATTTTTAATGTTACCTGTAGTGTTTTTCTGGACTTTCTTTCATTTTAAACCAAAAGTCAGTTGTTTATTTTAACTCTAGGTTTATTTTTGCAGCATCATTACATTTTAACTGTGGTGCCTCTCCTGCTGCTTGTGTTTCAGTGAATCCTCCTAAAGGTCCTAAATATCAGAGATTGTGTGGTCACAGAGCATCCCAGTAGGTTGCACAAATTAAACAGAGACTGACATTTGACCCTTTTGATTTTATCTGCAAATGAAGATATCGCAGGAAAATCCATGATAAAAAAATGCTTCCTGAGTTAAAGGAGTACTCCGTCTATTTACGCATGAAGCTCAGGTTACCTCTACTGATCAACCTATTAGATCAGGTGCATATCTGACGATGATCTTTGTAAACATGACAAATACTCCTACAGAAGATTAGATCTTACACATATCAGTATGGAAAGAGGAGAACTTTTACCAGGTCACAGAGTATAATGAAGTCAAAGTGAGTTGAGATTTAAGATCAGTTTCTGGAAATGTGGATGTGTCGGTCTCTGTTCCCTTCATTTGTAGTTATTTTACTTTACTAATGGTTGGTAAAATGCTGGTTTATTTTCACAAAAAGCCCCAAAAAGTATAAAATATTAAACTAAATACAATCAGTCTTCTTTTTCTATTCTTGGGCACTTTGAAATATTCTCTTTGTCAAATGTCGAATCTGGCTTTTCTTCGTGTTCTCTGTAATTCCATAAGTACGGCTGTGTTTGTCCAAATAATTTACATCTGGACTGGAGGTTCACAGCCATGTCATTAGAGTTTATTCAGAAACTCAAACTTTGACAGGTGTTTGACATGGGGTCTGGCATATAATGTGGAATTTCCTCAATTCATATAGGACTTGGAATTTGTACCGCTTATTTAGTAAAACACGGAGAAGATGATTTGGAAATGCAGCAAAGGGCCAAACCTCTATAAAACACTGTATCTGACATTTCCTATCTTGAAATTAGTTATCTTTAAAGGAAAGTTTAGGTATCAAGCCAAGAGAAACTGAATAAATATTTGTCCTAATCAATGATCGGTGCTGCGCTTCACAATGCTATCAGTGTCTGGCAGGTGTCTCATGATATCAGAGCATTGTGGACAGTCTCTGAGATTGATCCAGCATTGTTTTCTTCTGTTAGATGATCAATGACATGAGTCAGAGCACAAACGAATGGAGTGGCTTTTAACTCAGGACGTAGTTTCCGATAAAAGGGTGCAAATGTTTTATTGGATCTACAGTGCTGTGAAAAAGTGCTTGGCTCGTTCCTGATTTCTTACTTTTTTCTTTATATGTCACACTTAAATGCTTCAGATCAAACAAATTTAAATAATATATGCAAGAAAACATAAGTAAGCACAAAATGTGTTTTTTAAATGAAGGTTTTAATTTTTAAGGGAAAAAAAAATCCAAACATACAGTACATGGCCCTGCATGAAAAAGTGCTTGCTTAATTAAAAACAAGCTTTAATGAACAAGAATGAAATGTCTGTGAAATGTCTTTGAACAATATGGGACTTTTAACCCTTTATCAGGCAAGGAACCGTATATGATAACTTTGGCAGGTTTATCGATATTTTGGAGAGTGCACTTTTTTTTCATGACACTTTATATTAGGGCTGTCAAAATTAATGTGCTAATCCAGATTAAACAATTTGCATGATTACTTACAGTAGATTAAAAATTTTAACATGATTAACATGTTAATGCTATTAATGTGATTAATGCACAATAACTCATATCATGTAAAAAGTGATGAAATCTTATGTTACATTTGACCCACCTCACTGACAGCTTCTTTAGTATTTACCTCTTCAAAGTCAACTTAGATGTAAAAGTATAAAAAGTCTATACACATTTTGAAACAAATTACATTAGTGACTGATGAAAACAATGAACCAAGTGTAAAAAAGCAAAAACATCTCAGTAGAACATTACAGAGGTTCTGTTAAGTTCTACAAAGCAGATGGAATTTCCTTTAGTTACACCAGTTTAACTAAAAAAAAATACACTTTAATGTAAAATAAGTCATTTTACTCGAGTGTCTATATCACCTTCTATCATGAGTGTTCCTGCTTCCACAAAATGAAAAACTAATGGGTATTAATTGTGATTAAAATTAATTCACAGTGACCCTGTGATTAGTCAGGTTAAAAATGTTAATCTTTTGCAACCCTAAATATATATATACATTTATATATATGTATAGGGTTGTATACAGTAACTACTTTCATTTGCAGCCTAAATCTGAAACTTTAAAAACATTTATATCCACCAGTAACAGTCCAGGGATGAAGAATTGCATTTCAATTAGTGCCAGTAAAGGGTTAATAAACAATGGTATAATAATAGTGTTAGATGTCATTCACCAACTCTTTTCATAAAACCTTGAAAAGACTGAGCTTAGGTAAAGGTAGATTATCTACATTAAAGCCAAACTATGAGTAAATGTAGCCAGTTGATATAAACTAAACCAGCCCTTTGGTGCCAGGAACCTGAAGGTTTTTGATATTTATTGTGTAAGCAGCAACGCATAGCTTCATCTTTAGGACTCCCCACATTCAGACAGCATCTATTAATTGTTTCCTCCAGTTTCTCAAATATGTATTTTCAACATCTTATCATAAACAGCTGGACTAAATGCCATCAAAACGATCAAGATTATCTATGATTGATTCATTTGTCCGTTTTCTGCCCCTTAACCATCACAAGGATGAACTGGATGAGTCACCAGTTCATCATAGGGCTGACATGGAAAAACAACCATTCACACTCACATGGGCAATTTAGAGTGACCAATAAATCAATTAAGCAAACCAAATGAAAAAAAATCAAAGATGAAAAATAAAGTAAATTAACAAGAAGGAACAGTATCATCATGACGTTGAGCCAAAATCAACAAAATCGGCAGCAAAATGAGAAAAATAATTACAGTAAGTACGTGAACAAAAATGAACATAATTTCTATTTGAAAGCAATATATTACGTTGCAATTAACTCCATTTTATGAATTGCTAGAGTAATCTTGCATAGAATACTTTTTTACTCTTACTCAAGTACGTATATTTAGTACTTTTATTCCCACTTAACTCACTATAATTTCATATGACACGGACTCAATATTATCGTATGGCTAAAAACTTTTTGTCTTGAACATGTTAAGTTGGATCTGGGAAGCTTTGACATCAACTGAAGAAATCCTATGGGAGTTCAATTAAAAAACACCAAACAGAATTCAAACTGGCTGACTTCCTGTTGGTTTGGTGTCTGACTGACAGAACTCCATGAGAGCTCCATTTTCTTGCTGATTTGGGCCAAGTCGTACCATCACAGCTTTTATTTGTTTATTAGAACATATTTTATTAGTGCGCTACCGTAAAATGATTTTCTATGTTGCAATCCTTGGTGAAGCTTTACCTCGTCACTAAGTAAGATTTGGGCATTAGCTTACTCTTAAGTCTCCTTCCTCCAAAACTGCTGAACAGAAATCAAAAACTGATGAAAAATAAAAACTAATGAAAACTTACAGTATATGTAACCCAGGGGTCTGCAACCTGTGGCTCCACTGCTGTATGTGGCTCTTTAGCTGCTCTTCGGTGGCCCCTGTGGCTTTGTCCATGGACAGAAGTATCACATTTCATTTTCCTCCACTACATTCTACAAAAGTATCTAAGGCTACAATTCAGATGCTCATTAAATTCATAGGTGTTTGTGCTAATAATTCAAAGTAAGGTAAAGTGAAATCATTTCAGTAATTGAAATAAATAAATAAATATCCGTAAATGAATAAAACATTAAAAGACTAAGCATTCAATTAGTTAAAATTAAAAAAACATTAAACAAAAAGTGACTCAAAACGGAACAAAATAATCAAGGAAGTGAATATAAATGAACAAAATTATTTTAAAAAATCAGCAAAAATGAATAAAGTAAATAATAAATTAACAAAGGAAGCAATAGTAAGCCAAATCAACAAAAATGAACAAAATAACATTTATACAAAAATGAATAACATAATCAAGCACAATGGACAAAAATGACCAGCAAAAAATAAAGAAAAAAAATCATAAATCATAATTGTTAATTATTAACAAAGTAAGTATTTAATGAACAAAGTCAACAAAATAATTAACAAAAGTTGACAAAAAAAATTAAACTTTTTTTCTCCAAAAATGGCTGTGTAGATTGCAATGGTTGCCGACGCGTGATCGAACCTACAGCCACTCTGATTTAAAAATCCTCGTCTCCATAAGCACCTTCATCCTGACAAAGGAAGCCTGGAGACTGAAGACTGGTGACGTCATTGTTACCAGACTCTTCGCCTCTTTGACCTGTGGTGGAGAATAATGCCCAGCGCACCTGTTTTCCAGCTGACTCCTCCTCACCACCTCCTCTCGCTGGAATCTTCCTTTCCCATGGAGATTGTTTCTTTGGCAGCTCTCTGATTTATGTTTTCTACAAAAAGGCTCAATAATAGAGAGATACGAGGGAGAGTGGGAGGGAGGGAGACGCAGATAGAGAATGCGGAGTAGTTCACGGTCAGTCGGACACAAAGACACACACACACGTACACAACACTCATGTCTGGTATTTACTGCTTCCTGGGTCTTTCGTAGAAGAACTAAAAGACACTGTTTTACTGGTCTTTTGTGTGTGTGTGTGCATGTGTGTTAAGGCTTTCTGCGTCATTAGGACATGTTCTAAAGTTGTTAAACCAGTCACTTTTCACCTATAGAAATGTCTAGTCAGCACACTATCACCTGTAGGGTTTTCTAGTGTCCACTGTCTGCAGGTGTTTCCTACAAGGTTCTATTACAATTGTTTTACAAAAAGACATAAATCAGTACAGTCTGAAATGCATGAATGACAACAAAAAGTTATATTCCAATAGGGGCCTCCAGAAAAGCTGTTGCAATCTTTGGATTCTAAAATCCTTTTGATTCTCAAGTGAAAACTCCTAACCACTCTAAAAAATATACTCTCTCCTTTGGTTTTTTGACGAAAAAAGTTTTGATCTTTGAAGATTTTGATGATATGTAAATTTTATCTGACAATCTCTGCTCATTTTTCCCTCATTTGTGGCGTAAATTGCTTGCTCGTTTAAAGTATTTTACTTTGCCTCGTCAACTCAAATGTACGTAATTTTCTACATTACTGTAGTTATGTTTACATATTCGTATAATTTTTGTGAAATATTGAAAACGGCTCGGGCCAGCTTTATTGCAATTTTTAGGGGCTTCTTAGACAATCACAAGGCTGAAAACGGCATGGATGAGATCGAGTGAAAAACTCTGGTAAAGTGAATCCATATCCTTGATGCTCATCTTGATAAATTCAAGGAGAATATGAGGGCATACGCAGAGGAGCAAGGCGAGCACTTCCACCAAGACATACTGGACATTAAACGTTGGTACCAATATACAGTGAAAATATGATGGGGGACTGTATTCGGGAGCTGATTTGTGAAAGTGATTTACAGTAGAGTCACAAAGCAGTAGAGCTGCTCATTTCAAAATATTTGGGAGCTGATATTTGAAAAAGATTAGCACTACCGTTGCATATCTTGGGAAAACATTCCCTACTACGGTAAATATTTTCTTCATTTTGAATACATTTATAATAAATGCCTGTAAGTTTTGATTTATAGTATTGTTTTATTCAGACATTATATGCAGGACACTGTGCAGATTTGCCCATTTATATAGTAGATACATAAATTTATGTTTCATTACTCAGGTCTCAAAAACAAAGTTTGAAGGCAATAATGGTGATTTTCTATGTTTTACAATATAAGCAATCAGGAAATAAACCATATTACCCAGGAACAAAAATTGTGTTACATAATGCAGTTAGTAGTTAGTAGTAATAACTGAACATTCTGAGGTGCATGTGAGTACATTTCAGAGTTCTTTGCACAGTCATGGAACTTTGGGGGATTTACTGAGTTCATATTTTAAGCCACACAATAGCTGAACTATTTTGCCGTCCATTTTAACTTTATCTCTTCATAGCAGAGGGTCAGATATTCAGATGAGAGGACTTGCTGCTGTTCCACCTCTCCAGTGCTAATCATCGACACATTCTTGACTTGTCTGTCTGCAGCTGCTCTAAATGTTTGGCTCATTCTTAAATAATGCCACTGTCGCTGACTTTTGTCTTTAATGATGCAGATGTAATGTGCTTGCTGTTGAAGCACAGGCTGTCAGATAGACGACCAGCACCGAGCAGGACTCCATCATCTCATTCCTCTCATTCCTGCAATTAGCGACGCAAAGCATGGGGCCTTGAAGGAACGCCATGATCGCCTCCTCTGTGTCTTTGTTCTTTCTCACGCTGGGACACCTAGAGAGAATTGAATCCACACGGAGGGGGACACAGACGTAGGACTCCTCCCCTTCTTTCATTCAGCTCTCCCTCCTCCTCCTGCACATTCCTGAGGCCAAAGCACCGCCTGGGAGCGAGGAGGACACATTCCTGGGACCTTTGTTAGGCTCAGGATGCTCCTCCGGTGAGAAATGAAGGGAGGAGTGGTGAGGAGTGGTGGGAGATAGTTTATGCTTTAAACAGTTTTCCCTGGACTCACAAAGCTGAGGTTGCAGAGCGACCAGGGCTAATAATGACTTGTTTCTTTTTACTTTTGGTAGAGCTGACTACTGCAAACTTAAAGTCTATTGTTATGATTTCATCCACAAGTAACTGAGGAGTAAAAGGAAGGAAACAGTTCTCGGAAAGCGGTCTGAGATCATGGGAAATGTACACAATAGAACAGAAATAAAAACATAAAATAAAAAAATCCATAAAAAATTATGTAAAACATAAATAAAAACACAATACAATGATTTGGAAATCCCTTTCAACCTATATTTAATTAAATACATTACAAAGACAATATGTAATGTTGAAACTGATAAACTTTATTGGTTTTTGCAAATATTCACTCATTTTGAATTTGATGCCTGCAACATGTTCCAGAAAAGCTGGGGTGAGGCAGAAAACAGCGGAGAAAGTTGTTGAATGCTCAAAAAAACTCACCTGTTTGGAACATTCCACAGGTGAACAGATTAATTAGAAACAGGTGAGTGTCATGATTGGGCCTAAAAGTATATAAAAAAGTAAGATTTTATTTACATAGCACCTTTCAAGATAAAAACCACAAAGTGCTTTACAACCAAATGCTGAAAGAATAAACAATCAAATCACAGTTAAAAAGATAGATAAAAGATACATAAACTCACAACTAAATCTTAAAAGACAAAGTCATCCAAATACAGTTTTAAAAAGATTCTTCTCTGAAAGGCTCAGTCGATCACAAGGATGGGACGAGGTTCACTAATTTGTGAACAACGGTGTGAGCAAATAGTTCAGTTTCAAGAATGTTTCTCAGCAAACAATTACAAGGAATTCAGGGATTTCATCTGCCAATTACTTTTTTTTTTACACGTGCTGCTACCACCAAATTCAAAATATTATTTTCCATGAAATAATAAAATGTCTCAAATGCAACATTTGATGTGTTGTTTATGATCTATTGGGAATTAAATATGGGTTTATGAGCTTTCCAAATCATCGTATTCTATTTTTATTTACATTTTACACAGCATCTCAACTTTTTGCTTTTTGGACTTTGACTTGTAGTTTTCAGCCTCTTTTTTAATAATTATTTGTCACTTCTGTTTCATAGTACTTTAAAGTGCTCTGATGAGGGTAGCTCCACCAATTACATTACATAATTGTGTGCACACTGACAATGAAGGCTATCTTATCTTATCTCTGGATATTAAAGTCAATGAATTGATTTCTGAAATGTTCCAAGCAGGTCATATCAGCAATCAAATTCAGTGAAAATATTTTAACAGATCAACTGTGTGTGTAAAGGTATTGTTGCCTGAGACTGTATTTACCCTTGTGGCATATGGAAGAAGTACTGAAAGAAGAGTAAAATTGAACACGCATCACCATTTGGTCCTGATTTCTTATGAACCATCTTTGAAACTTTTTGTACAAAATTTCTACACACTAACCATAGAACCAGACAGATAGACATGTACCTCTTTCAGAGCCAACGAGTCTTGCAAAAACTTGTGGAACTCTTGCGGAACACAAACCACAATTTGAATAAGTCCATGAACACCAGCTGCACTAAACAGCAAACATCTGTGGCTATTGTTTTTTCTGTGTGCAGAGCATGTGGTACACACACACACACCCACACACACACACACACATATACGAAGTTTCCAAATGAGTAAAGTATCAGTGTGTATTCCGACCTCACACACTGTGACTACAAATATGTTTTCCACTCAAGATGCTTAATGTGCCTAAAACAACAAAAATACGCGAGAGGAAAACAAAAACATTTGCACCGGAAAAAAGAACAAAAATAGGTCAAATCTGGCCTTTTTTGAGTCTGACCACAAGACTCTATTCACATCACATGAGATTAAGTGAGATGAAAAGCAGAGGATGTGCACTCAGTTTGCCAGAGCTTCGTGAAGGCATTGGCTGCAGGTGTCTATGATTTCAGAAACAGGACTCCAGTGATCACTGGTGGTGTTTAAAGACTATGAACAACTGTAATTTAAAGCAGAATTAAAACTGTACATGGCACTACTATTGCTCTGTGCTTGCTAAGGAAGGGGGTAAGTTTTGTTTGAACACTGAGGGGGACAAAATATTCAAGAAAATCAGGGAAAATGAACAAAATATTCAAGAAAATGAGTAAAATGGAAAAAACAAAGAACAAAATGACTGGAGGTGAACAAATTAGCTTAGAAAATTAGTAAAAATGAACAAAATAATCAAGAAAATGTATAGGAATGAACAAAACAATCAAGAAAATTCATGAAAATGGACAAAGTAATTAAGAAATCAGTAAAAATACACCCAATGCAAATGAAGAAAATAAGAAAGTGAACAAAAGGAACAAACTAACCATGAAATTAGCCAAATAAGCAGCAAAATTTGGAAAAGCAAACAAAAATGTCAGGAAAATTTGTAAAATTGAACAATATAATCAAAAAAGTGAATAAAACAAAAACAATCAAAAAATTATAAACTAAATAAAATCAGAAAAAATACACCGAATAATGAGGAAAAATGAAAAAAAAAACAAAAAACGAATGAGCAAAATTTACAAAATAGTCAAAAAATGAAGTAAATTAAAAAGTGACTGAAACAATATGAGTGACAGGATGAACTGAAAATGAAAGCGATCAAGAAATTGAAGAAATGAATCAAATAACCAACAACATGAACTAAAATGAAAATTCATAGTACACATGCTAAATGAAGCCACATGTCATAGCATTTTAATATATTCTGATTAGATTTACCTTATTTCAATGTATGTTAACACTACATCAAAGACAGCCATAATTTTGAAAGATTTTATGTCCTCATTTGAACTGTCATATTTTTACTTAAAGCAGATGATATCAAATAATTTCCCAGTTATTTTGTGGATAAGGTTGATTCTGTAGCCCCATTGGCTGCTGGGATATTGTTGATGTGAAGTCTTATTGTGACTTCAGCATGTCTTCATAATATTCTGGTTATTTTAAGACCAAGATCACTTCTGTAGCACGGATGGATGTTGAGTTATGGTGGAAAATGTGTTGTCCAAGATCTCTTGGGTGACCTTGACCGATCCACTCCAGAAGTGAATCACCTTGAGATGTCTGTGAAGGTTCTCAGTCATCCAGGTCATGGTATCCAAGGCGTTTTTATTTCTGTCGACTGAACTGGAAATTTGGTTTGAAGATGTTTTGCTACCTGTCCAGGGAGCCTCTTCAGTTCTAGCTAGGCTCATGCAGACATCCAGAATTTATACTCTGTGGCTCAGGACTCGACCCTTTCATCTTAAAGGGTTCGTTTAAAGTATAAATTCTGGATGCCTGCATGAGACTAGCTAGAACTGAAGAAGCTCCCTGGATAGGTAGCGGCACGACTTTTGGTATTTTGTCACTTTTAACCTGTACAACGTTAATTTG
>JAQQAE010008557.1:0-15135 GCA_029823295.1 Pseudamia nigra | reverse complement strand
CTTTGTGCAGATTTGAAAACATAAGAGATTGTGAATGTCAGTAAATAACAGATACAAAGCTGTACATTTCACACAATAGTTTAGTTAAAGAGCAGCACAAAATAAGGCATAAACACAAAATGAAGATGAAGAAGCTGTTCGCGCAGCTTCTTCATCTTGTCCCGGTGCTGATCAGTAGTTGTAGTTCAACCATGGCTCCGGGGGAACTCAAACATTTTCACGTACACCTCTGTGTTCTGTTGAGGTGGGTCTGCATCCAGGTGTCTGCGTAAATTTCCAGTAAACACTAGACCTCGGCATCGACGCAACTTGTGAAGCCGTGACCATTGTTTTGACATGAGTGTAGTGAAGGATGCGATGATTTTTCGTCATCGTCACGTACGGTCGCCGTGCTCGTACGCGTGCGTGACCAACCATGCCGTGCCCTGGCCCACCTGTTTCATCCGGGCCGAAGCCCGGTGCCAGAGCACGGCTCGGTTGCACTCGCATTACTAAAATGATCCGCGCTAAAGGTGTGAAACGCGCCCAGGCGCAGAACGAACTGCCAGTGTGAGTACGCCCTAAGACAGGTGAAAGCAGAACAGGGAGTGGGCCATAACAATTACAATGAATGTTCTAACAATTGACTATAAAATCTGTTAACAGTAAACAATACCACTCTGTTCATTATAATGACCGAATTCTTAAGAAATCCTTCACACCCTGTTTGAATCTGTGTTTGTTTGTGAGACTTTTATCTGTGGTAGGCAGATCATTCCACATTTTAACACCTTGAGTTGAAAAGTTTCCTTTTGCTCTTGACCTGTGGAATTACAAAGTTAAACTGTGCATGACGAGTCAGCTAACGATGTACTCTGTTGTAAAATTTTGATATAGATACCCTGAGGCTGTGCCATTGTATTATATCAATCTCTCAAAACCCAAGAAGATGGAATCCTACAGTACGTGATTGAAAAAAACATGGTCCCCTTGAGCAACTGTCCATATTCCCCACTTTAATGATTATTGTTGTTATTATTATTATTATTATTATTAATATTATTTAGATAACTGAGCATGGAAAATGCATTATTCTGTGTTTACAGTAGCCTTGTTTCAGAATGTGACTGTGGGTCACCATGAGAATGAGGTGCTGTTCAGCCAATCAGAGCATTTGCTACTGTAAAGTGAAAACAAAAGTGGCCCTGGAAAACCAAGGAAAAATCAGATCAACACACTTTATTTTGTTGATACCTTTACAGAAATGGTTAATAGACACATGTACTGAAGTGGGACAGTTGTGAGACTTTTAAATCCTTTGGCAAAAATTGTGTTTAATTACATGTCTCTCTTGCAGTGCACAGCAAAGGACCGCTGCTAACGCCACCAAGAAGCGAGTCATGCCTAATCAGGTACATTACCAGTTTAATTAAACGCAAACACATGACAACCTACAGAAAGTGAATCCCTCACACCAGTGCAGAGTCATGTCAGCAGCTTTCTTCTGGTTTTATTCCTGTCATTGTCTCAGCCCTTCTCTCATTCTGTCATTCCTACCCTTTGTTGCTTCATATTTATTCTCTGTCTGTGCCCCTCTGTCTCTCCTGCCTCTTTCCCGTTCCTCTCCCTCCTCCTCTCTTCCTCTTCTTTAAGGGCCAGGGAGAGATTCTTGTAAGTACCGTAAACCCTGCACCGCCATGTTTCACTTCCTCTTTGGGTGGGTGGGGGACAGAAACGGTCACTTGCCACATGGGTACTCCATTTTGATGAGCAGAAGAAGATGGAAATGAAAGCAAGGTTTTGGTGAATGTGTTATTGTAATTGGACAGTGGTGAATGTGACTAAGTACCTCTGCTCTGCATGTTGAAGTACTTCACGAGGGCAGGGCTCTGAAAAACCCAAAAGAGAAAGGTGGTTTAGCGATAAGATAATTTATTTTAAAAAAATAATAATAATAAAGTCTACTCTGATTTGCTCATTTTGAGTTGGGGCTGTGAATGGACAAAGTTTGTAAAACGGACAAGATAATCAAGAAAATGGATAAATAATTCAGGAAATAATCTACAAAGCAGCTAAAACTGAACAAAAATGAACCAAAAATATATCAAAATGAATAGAATTGAAGAAAAAGATAAAAAATCAACAAAAACTATGTACAGTGAATGGAAAAAGGAATGTACAAGGGATCAACAAATTTGACAAAAAATAAATGAATAAATCAGTTTTTCCATCCAATAAAAACGTGTATCTCCAAATGTGTTGATTTTGCATATTTGTGATAAACTAAACAATGAATTGTGTCCTTCGTGGTTTGTGAAAATACTACCTTTTAAGATGAATACATTTTTTTGGATTTGTTGGAAAATGCAAAGCTGACTTTCTAGAGATACATGGTTTTCACAGGACAGCGATGCTACAAACATACAGTATTTTTTATTTAGAATATGAATCACCACATGTTTCTGCAACAGTTGGGCTGCTGAGCAAAGTGCACATAAAACCATAATATACATATTTAATATAATATATCACAGAAAATAGCACACAGATAACAGGTCCTCATACTACTGTACCTCATACCACTGCGATCATTTTTCACAGTCTCATTACCTGCCGAATCGATTATTGTAATTCTCTCCTCTTTGGTCTCCCTCATAAATCCCTCCATCAGCTTCAACTGGGCCACAATTCAGCCACTCGCATCATCACTACTTTCAATTCACCACATCACTCCCATCCTACAATAACTTCACTTGCTTCCAGTCAAATTCAGAATAAATTCCAAAATCCTCCTGTATACATTTAAGATTATCCACAACCTCGTCCTGCCTTATGTATCTAATCTGCTCCACATCACCACCTCCTCCCACTCCCTCAGATCCTCCTCCATCCACCTCACTGTGCCGTCCGCTCACCTCAGTACCATTCGGACTCACTCCCAGCAGACATCCGCAACATTGAGTCTCTTCTTCAAATCCAGACTCAAAATGTTCAAAATGGCATACTCCCTGTAATTGTACAGTTCCATTTTATTCTGTACAGTATGTAGCTTTTATCAGTTGTTTTATTGTGTTTTATCTCCGTAAAGTGACCTTGAGTGTTGAGAAAGGCGCTTATAAATAAAATGTATTATTATTATTGTAGAGCCAGCATTAAAACTGAAACAAATAATTGGTTTTGTTAATTATATGCACATTTTGATTTTAGCGGCACATTTCATAAAGGCTTGTCTGGGCCTGAGATCCTTTAAGATGGACTGAGGTGAAGTGGAAAAATGTCCTGTTCAGATGAGTCAAAACATCCATGTTTAGTTGTTGTTAGTTGTATGTTAAGTTAAAAAGCCAGCATCTGTGATAATATGGGTGTGCATTAGCGCACATCTGTGAGGTCAATAGTAATGCTGTTTAATACATACTGGTTTTGGAACAACGTATGCTGCCAAGTAGGTGTCTTTTTCAGGGAAGGCCTTGTTTATTTCATTTAGACACCATCAAACCACATTTTGCATGTATTCCTGCTGGTTTTGCAGTAAAAGAGTTTGGCCTGATGTAGTCCTGACTGGTCACTGAAAATGTTTAGTGCATTACAAAATATAAAATTCAATAAAGGAGACCCAAAATTATCAAGCAGGTGATATTCTACATCAAGCAGGAATGGGAAAGCATTCAGTTCTTCACTTTTTGAATTGTGTCGCCTGTGTCCATTTCAAAATGATCCTATGATTTCTCAGTTGTGACATTTGATGCTTTTGTGCTGTTTTCAATTAAATATGGGGTTTTAATGTTTTCAACATCATCACATTCTGTTTTTATTTGTTTTACACAGTAGCTCATGTTTTTTTTTTATCAGGGTTGTACACAGTAATTTATAAAGCAGCTAGAATGAGCTCAAAACCAAACATGTACAGCAGCAAAATGTGACTCTCACGTTGACGATGAGTGAAGAACACGGACTGCTTTTTTACTCCTACTAATTCAGCTTTGGCCAAATGAGTGGAAGTACTGTATGTAATGTAACTTAATAACAGCATTTTGTAGAAGAGTTACTCTCAGAAGTACATGTTTTGAGAAATCTACTCAAGTATATGTAAAGGAGTAAATGTACTCGAGTAATATCCACCTCTGCCATTTTGTCATTTAAGGGTATTTTGTCTGGAATATTGGCATTCTTCAGGTTTGAATGAAGTTTACTGAATCCTTTACAGAATCCTTTACTGAAGTAAAGCTTCAGTAAAGGATCTGAGTACTTCTTCCAACCTGAAACAGGTTGGCGTGTACAAGATGTCACGTCTTCTCTGCCACATCCTGTTTGTGTCTGCGGCTCTACAAGCAAAACTGCTTCTTCCTGACTGGACCTGCTTGTAGATTTATCATGACAGCAGACATGTTTTGTGCAGTTTGGTCACTAGGATTATGCCTCTTCAAATCTGGAACTATCATGGTTCCATCAGCTGGCTCACATTACTGCATTTGTCATCTTGTCAGGAGTAAATGTGGAGTGAATGAATAACAGATTCATTGTCAGCGCTTTGAGAAGCAGACTTGAAAAGCGCTATATAAATCCAATCCATTATAATTATTATTATTATTATTATTATCATTATCATCTTGTTGTCCCTGTGTGTTTTTTTTCCCTGTTTCTCCTCATTCCTCAGTCTGGCAGAGAGTCTGATGTGGAGAAGGTGATATTTCAGTGGAGTCTGTTGTCATACATTTAAGTCTCTGCAGTTTTAACTAGACTGTGTATTTTAACGTGGTTGCACTATGTGTGGTTTTTTTCTTTTATTGTGGTTGTTGTGCTTTTGTTGATATCGTGTCTTTTTAGTGCTTTGTTTTTCCAGTTTGTGTTTTAGTTGAACACAGATGCACAACGGGACGCCGCAGGGAAACAGAATAAAACCAAAACATCAGTAGGATCAAATAGGGGTTTGTTCAAATAGGACACACTTCAGGTCTATAGCTTTTTTATTCTAATCAGTGTCACTTAAAAACCCATGGAATACCCAGCAAATAGTTTACAGAACAAAAACTAGATTGTGTGTAGTCAAAAGTTTGGGCATGCCTTCTCTTTCAGTGTTTTTTTTTCCTCTATTTTTATGATTTACATATTTCTTATACTGCAGACGTCCATATGGTGAAAGAACAATATGCTAAACAACCCAGAGTATGTTTTATATTGTAGCTTGTCCAACGTAGACACAATTAGCTTTGACAGTAGTGTCACATTCTCTCATCAGATTCACCATGTAGTCTCCTGGCACTGGTTTCAGTTCAACTTGCATGTGTGGATTTGCACCATAGTTATAGTGGCACTAATAGGGCTAATGACGCCGTACCCACCCCTCCTCTGCAGATAGACAGACAGGTGGCTGCCTTGTGAATCTGACAGAATGCTATGAGTATGCAAAATTGTCATCAAAGCTAAATGTGGCTAATTTGGACAATCTAAAATGTGAAACGTCTTCTGGGTTATTTAACACGTTTCTTGTTTACTACATAATTCCGTATGTATTCTTTCACAGTTTGGATGTCTTACAATGTTGAAAATTCTTCTACCCCTCAATCCTTGCAAGGATCGAAGGGGTGCTGGAGCTTATCCCAGTTGGCTTCGGGCAAAGTCAGAGCACTGAAGAAGTGTGTCCAAACTTTTATTGGCAGCATCCCCCCGCAAATGCCCAAAACCAGTGAATTGGACATCATGACCCAAATCACCACCAAAATAAGACATGAAATGAAATTGTTCTCTAGAAGTACCACAATACATTTTATTAAATGTAGTTACTTGGTTCCCAGAAAAGTACTTATCGATAAAAGTAAGTCACCTCTAAGTGGGGATGACAAAGCCACACTCAAAATGTTACAGTAGTTGTTGGGCAGATATTTGTGCATATTATAATAAACATGCACAAATATGTAGATACGTGTGCATTTTAAATATGTGTTTTTATAATTGCTCTTCATTACAGCAGAAGTGGTGTTTGTTGTTTAATGTTTAACTCTCCTGTCCAGGTGATCCGCAGAGGCTGGCTCACTATCAACATCAGCATCATGAAGGGAGGATCCAAGGACTACTGGTTTGTCCTGACCGCTGAGTCTCTCTCCTGGTACAAAGATGAAGAGGTACTACATGCAGGATCATTTTATTTTTGTTGACAGACACAGCAACCTGGTGGCTCCCCTGGTAGTGTGCACCCACATGGCTCAGGCTTAATCACACTGGCCTAGGTTCAAATCCAGGCTGTGGCCCTTTGCTGCATGTCACTCCCCACACTCTCATCATATTTTCCCTGTTTCTCTATATCATGTCTCGCAATAAAGTCAAAAATAGATCTTTACAATGCGCCCAGTATCTTTGTTTTATAATCCTTCTGTGCAGTTTTCTCAAGAGCTAGCTTGAGTTATAGTCAAAAATGATCTTGACCTTTGGAACAAAATGGACCATATTTTCTGGGTGATATGTCGCTCCGGTATGTTAGTTGCACGAGCCAAGAAATGCATAATGAAGAAGAAAAAAGCGTGTATTAGTCGCTCTGCAGAACCAGGTCGCATTTGTTCGGGGAACGCGCTTGAAGCGCTTGGCCGGGCGGCCGTACGCTTGACATCACAAGCGAGAGCTTGCGGCTCGCCTCCTCTAGCGGTTGTCAGTGTGACAAACACCCTATAATTCACCTGTGAATTGGTCCTGAGATGGATAGCACCAGATGTGGAGTCGCAGCATCACTGACCGTCGACTGTCCAAGTCCAGGCTGTGCCAAATTTTGTTACATTCTGTGAAACTCTACCTGAGATATTGGGTCATGAGTGTAGAGACACAGGGAGTCATAGTGCCCTTAACCTTTGCCCAGTGGACACCAAAATATTAGCACTTCATTCGTCTTCCCAACTGAGTGTTTCTAATGAATTTTCTTTTATTCTGTCAAAACTATTCTTAACATATTGCATTTTTATCATATTGGGGACCAGCAGAGCAACTGACCTAGCAATGGATACACCTTCAAAAATCTAAAAAGTTGCAAATTATCATGTTATGCTTTCTAGAATTTAAAGTTGTAGTAGCTTTCATTGAACTACTTGGTGCATTTATGAAGTTATAACTTGCTATCTCTTGCCTGACATCCTAATTCTTTGCGTGTTTTTAGGAGAAAGAGAAAAAGTACATGCTCCCTCTCGACAACTTGAAGCTGAGAGATGTAGAGAAAGGCTTTATGTCCAGCAAACATGTCTTTGCCATCTTCAACACTGAACAGAGGTTTGGATGCTATAAATATATACTGCTTGATTTAGGGTTCATTGTTTGGTTCATATTTGTTTGTGTCTGCTTTACAGGAATGTGTACAAAGACCTGCGTCAGATTGAACTGGCTTGTGACACTCAGGAGGATGTCGACAGCTGGAAGGCTTCATTCCTCCGAGCTGGTGTTTACCCAGAGAAAGACCAGGTAGTTAGGAGAAAATCACTTATTTGCTACATCAGTCAGAGATTCTATATATAAGGGACTCATAAGGCATTTCAGTGTTTCTATAAGTCTGGCTGAAAGATTCGAAACCCTGTGACCACTGGTTGCTTTACCAACACGCAGTGCTGGTCCAACTTGACTTTACTCCGCTCAAACAGCTTTTGGCGCCCGGCATGTTCTCTACTGTAGATATAGTAATGCGGTCGTCATAGCAACAGTGCATAAAGCTGCCAGGACGTCCAATGGAGAATACTGAAGAGATGCTGTTTTTGATTCTGTGTATGTGGTTTGTTTCACACAGTGATGATGTAGTGATGGTAACAATGTCCACAGGATATTAAATTTTTTTCCTGTCACTGTTTCTCGCTAGGAATCTTGTCAGACATGACAGCAAAAGACGCACAATGAATTGTAAGATATGTAGAGACAGATGTGCACAGGCAGAAGGATTTAACAAAGTAGCTGCATTGGCAGAAGTTGTACCGTACATATATATTGCGCTACAACAGTTTTCATCCAGTTTTCATCCAGGGACCAGCATTCTGACTATGAAGCAAACTGGGGGCCACTGCTGTTCAGTATGAGGACAGGTGTTGAGATTAGTGTTTTTCTTACCTGTCAGTGCAATTTTTGGGTGCAGTGAATCGAGTCTATTCTTGATCATATAGTTGCGGATAGGGACAGTCTCATATTATTCACTGGCTCCAGCCTTTGCCTGCATTCTTCAGGTATGCCGATGTGGAAAATCCACTCACAGAAACATGTAGTTGCAAAAGGCAATGCCTTAATGGACTGCCAGTGGGCCATGGGCCACTGGTTGAAAACCCTGGCTTTAACAAACTGCAGAACTCATATACTGTATCTTGTTTTACAAAAAAAAAAGTGCAGCAACTACGCCAGCAGTAAAACTGACAAAAATGACTTTTTTTATGCATTATATAAATGGAATACTTGTTCATTTTTTCCAACCATCTTGATTATATTTTCATTGTTGCTCATTTTTTTAACACTTTGTTCATTTTTCCACATTTTGTATCTCATTTGGATCAAGTTTAGAAGATATTTTATTCAGTTTTTGTCAGAATGTTTTCCATTTTTCTTCAATTCACTTCATATTTTGTTCATGTTTCTTCTTTCTGATTTGTATTTTGTTCATTTTCCTTAATTTTCTTCATTATTTCATTCATTTATTTTCTTGATTAAATTTTGTTCCTCTTTTTGGGTGAGTTTGTTTATACTTTCTTTTTCTGAAATGAAACATGAATGAATGAACATGCCCCAAGACATTTTGTCTCAATATAACTTAGATGTCACAAAGTTTGTGTTAACTCATTTTGAACAGATATGGACTTATTGATCTTTGCTTCTCAGATGAAAGAGACCAAGTGACATTTTCAGTGCTAATTTTGCTTTTTGGAGGGGGGGGGTAGATCAGACTGAACGTTAGTTTAAGTCCAGAACTACCCAGATGAGATTTACCTGATGGAAAACCAAAAATGACAATTTGTGTGAAACCATTGGCAGGCAGTGGAAAAACACACAAAATACTGACTGTTGCTGGTGTTTTTTCCTTTTAAATGTAAAACAGCACCGACAAAAATATCTTCAGTTGTGGTGTGGTGTTAATTCTAAGCAAAAATCCTAGAACTGTATTAAAAGAGGTATGAGTTCAGTCACATAAACGCTGCATCTCTGACTCATTTTTCCAGGTTGACAATGAGGATACGATCAATACCAGTGACACTGTGTCCATGGACCCCCAGCTCGAACGACAGGTGGAGACCATCCGCAACCTGGTGGACTCCTACATCGGCATCGTCAACAAGTCTATCAGAGACCTCATGCCCAAGACCATCATGCACCTCATGATTAATAGTGTAAGTCACCAGCTGAGGAGTTTAGATGGATACGTTTGCCATCATGTACCATCTTATCTTCTATATGTCATCCAGTCCTAATTGGTCCTAGCTTTATGTATGACCCATACTGTGAAAATCCATCTTTTGGGGTTAAGAGGGTTATACTGTATACTGAAAAATAAAATCAACCAACATGAAAAACAAGCGGTTTTGATTGAGACATCACTAATTATAATCAGTCATAGTCAAGCTATAGTGCATTAGTCTCATCCCCATGAACAACTGTAAAACATCTCAAAATGCAACCAATCACAGTAAAGCAAAAATTGGCTCCACCCCCATGAATACCTAGCCAACATTCTATTTTTAAAAAATAAAACATTGTCCATAAACAGTTTTTCGCTGTGTACTTACAATCGTCTTATGTCAGAATGGGACCCCAGGTCACCTTGGGAACAGAGTTCATTTTGACAACAATTTTTTGTTTAGTTTTAGTCAGAAAATGTAATTTATTTTTAGTCAAAATGCAGTCATCTTAACCATTTTAGTTTTAGTCTAGTTTTGGTCAACTGAATATCATAAGGATTAGCTGATTAAATCTATTGTAGATTTTGTCGACTAAATTCTTATATGATATAAAGGGTAATGCATTTTTAAGGCTATTTTAAAAAAATTCTGAAGTCACAGTTTTCACGTAGATGAAACAAAATTACTACTAGCCTGTTCATCTGAGCTCCTCTGTAACTGTGATGTGAGAAAAAAGATCAGATATAGCACCTACACTTCTTCAAACATTTTATATGCATCTCTGATTAATGCTCAGTTACCTACAGGTATTTAACCCGTAAAATTAACTTTACAACTTTGTCCTAACTTTGTAGCTTTGCAGAAACATACTAGTAGCTCTTAAATAACGTTAGCCTCAGCCAGCTAACGTTTCAATGAATATCTGACTCACCTGCAAAGGCGCTTCAGCTTTGTTGTATTCTTCCCAGTAGTAATAGCTCCACATGGTCCACATGGTGCACAATGTGTCATGTTTTGTCATAAAATATGAAATGTTCCCATATGTCCACTCTCCTCTTTCTCCCAAGTGTCATTTTTTGGTTTTCTGTGTGAATGTATCAATACTGCCATCTTCCTGTGGACAGAAAACAAACACATGCATCTAATCTCTCATCGCTCAAAAGCTGAGTCCTGGTTGGATCTCTTCTCAACTCGCCTGGCCTGTTCCTCCTTCTGACTGGATCTCAACTTATCCTGCCTTTTTGTGATCCATCTGTACTCCTCCCGCCCCTTCTTTCTTCTGACAGGATTGTTTGGTCTATATTTGCTGGTGAATGTGTTGATATATTTTCTCAGAATTTTTGGCCAGTTTTGAATCAGTTTTTATTTAGTTATCTTATTTTCATCAGAAAAAATATGTGGTTGATGAAAACTGTGACGAAAATTAGTTGCAAACAAAATTAACACTGCCTGGGAATGATCACAACATGGGACCTTTTAATATACCTGTCCTTTTTACTCTTCTATCACCAGGCGAAAGACTTCATCCACTCAGAGCTGTTGGCCTACCTGTACAATGCTGGAGACCAGGGCAGCCTGATGGAGGAGTCTGCAGAGCAGGCGCAGAGGAGAGATGAGATGTTGAGGATGTATCATGCACTGAAAGAAGCCCTGGTGATCATTGGAGACATCACCACCACCACTGTTTCTACACCGGTGCCTCCACCTGTAGATGACAACTGGATAGTTAAGGATCCAAGGTAATAACAGTGAACGTGAAATAATTATCACCACAAAAAACACATGCACTTTGATTTAACACACTGTGTATGAATAATAAAATTGTTCATGTTAAATTGACATTGTGTTAACATGTACTCAACATGTCCAGGTTTCACAGATGAAGCAGTTTGTAAAGATGCCTAAATCACACATTTTATGATACAGATTACAAAACTATAAAGGTACCACATTCAGATCATTGCTATGGAGCTCCAGTGTACCAGTACATTACATAACTACAGGGAATAATACATTGTCTTCTAGTGTATATTGTGGATGTGGCTTCCACAGTGACCTGACAACAGCTAGCGTTACAAGGTGATGCTCTCAAGATTAAGGGCGCTCTAGGAGGTACAAACTACATATGTTCCAACAAACAGTTGTTTCACAGTTTCAGCAGTGAACTTTTTAAATTAGAGATTAAAATACAGGACCAGAATAGTATCATGAGAATGATGGGAAGTACAGAGTAACTTCGGACTCAGGACAATCATATTATTGACCAATACAATCATATCACTGTACAGCAGTTCTGCAATACTTGATTCATGTCGACATAATCATCACAATATGTCACAACATTTGGAATCACTACACTTCACCTGAATCTAGTTTTTTTTTTTTCATCACAAATGGTGTATTGGAAACATATTACCCAAGGAAATGGCACAATCTGTTCCCAAATCTGTATTTTGTCCTAATTATAGTCATAGTTAACTTTGGCACGTATCTCGTAATCAGCATCACGTCTTACTGTACATTTTGAGCTACACATACACATAGTCCCCTATTACCTGGTGCAAACAATGATGAAATAATATATACTTTGATATATGAACGCAGACAAAGGAATACTGGGAATTGTAACAATTATTAATAAACCTATGATCAGTTTACAAAACGATGACAACACTATAGTCTGATTTTAATGTTTAAGTCATAATTTGTTGCTTAAGTATTTCTTAGTCAAATGTGTAATAGGAAAGATAACATACAGTAAGCTGGTCATTACAGTCAAAGAAATCCCTTCAAAGCGATCAGGAACTGCTTCACCTTAGAAGTGTTTATTTCACTGTAATGACTCGCTGTACATTATAACTGACATAATGCTTAGCATCTAGTATTTAAGTAGTTAAATAGTTGTAAGCTGTAGATATCCTGGATATCTTAACTTCACTAACCTCTGTCATTTGTTCTTAGTCCACCAGCATCTCGCCCCGCCTCAGCAACAGCACCCCCTCCCAGTCGACCACCTGCAGTGAGGGGTCCTACTCCAGGTCCTCCACCACCTCTAAACCCCTCACCAGCATTCGGAGTGCCACCAGTGCCTTCTCGACCCGGGCCTTCAGCTGATCCCAGTTCTGGTGCTGTGCCTCTTATCCCCTCCAGGCCTGCTCGGGTGCCCCCAGCTCTGCCCCCAGGAATCCCCAGGTAAAAACAAACATTTTTTTCACTGTTTGTGACTATGGTGAAAGCTGACAGACCCATTAAGAGGCAGGCGGTGAAGGGTTGTACTACACAACCAGCCAAACATTTAGACACACCTTCTCCTTCAGTGTTTTTTTTCTTTATTTTTAGCATTTTTAATATTGTACATTAATGGAGTTAATAAAGGAGTTATGTAGTAAACAAAAAAGGGTTAAACAACCCAGAACATGTTTTTATATTTTAGACTGTATATTTTACACTAGCTTTGATGACAGCTTTGCATTCTCTTCAGACTTATGAGGAAATTAGTGCTACTACAACTACTGTACAATCCATATTATGTCAAGAAACACTCATTTAAGTAAAGAGAAATGACAGCCCATCATTACTTTCAGAAATGAAGGACAGTCAAAAATCTCAAGACATTTTCATGTGCCCTAAGGTGCAGTCACCAAAACCATCACATGCTATTATGAAACTGGCTCAGTTTCATCATAATTCTAATAAACGTCTCTGCAGCAGAGGCTCTTGGTCTTCCTTTCCTTGGATGGTCCTCATGAGAACCAGTTTCATCACAGTGTTTGATGGATGACGGAACTTGGGAACACATTCAAAGTTCTTGACATTTTTCAGATTGACTAACCTTCATTACTTGAAGTAATGATGGACTGTCTTTTCTATTTATTTAACCTACAAGAGTGTTTCTTTCCACAAAATGGATTTGTACAGCAGTAGCACTAATGGGTGGTTGTCTCCATAGCCACCCTTAGTCTACATAGGACAACTGAAAGCACCTTAAAAAGGCAAGAAATGACACAAATTATCTCCTGACAAGACACACCTGTGAACTGAAACCTTGTTTACCACTTAATTTGTTTACTACATAATTCCATACATGTTCTTTCACAGGTTGGATGTATTCAGTATTAATGTACAGTACAACGTTGAAAATGATGACAAAGAAAAAACAATCAGGGAGACGGTGTGTCCACACTTTTGACTGGTCATGACTGGTGGCTTTTGGTGGTTTGGGAATCATGGTGCATGACTGCATGTTTCCTCTCTACCTCCCCTCTCCCTCCCCCTCCCTCTCCCCACTACCTCTGTCCTATCTCTTCCTGCAGCAGAAGACCCCCGGCTGCTCCCAACCGGCCCACTGTCATACGCCCTTCAGAGCCTTCCCTGCTTGACTAGAAACGCACAAAAAACACACTTTGATTTGTTGTTTACACTTTTATACTTCTTAAAACCAGTGGTAGTAATTGAACTTGTTTCTATCCATGTATATTACCATAACTACAAGCCTTGTCTTACTGTAATTGGTCATCTGATGCTGTTCCAGTCTGTGCATTTCAGAAACATTATGTATGTAATTATGACTGTAAGTGTAGGTAGCTTTTTTAACAAAGCATATGATTAAATGATTTGCCTTTAGAATTATGAAAAAGGGATATATATGTTTTGTTTGCAACCTGCTTTTTCATTTGAAATGAAATGTGTCTTAAAGCAGTGTATGATTTACGGCATTTTTATACAATGGTAAGTGTAGTTTTTCATGAGGGGAGAGTTATTTTACACACTAAGCATCTCACATCACTTTTTGATAAGGTGATGTTTCTTGTCTCTCGCTTTGTAATGAGCTCATTATAATCAAACTGACCAATTGGATTTGCTTGTTTTGACCTTTGGCTGATTCATTTTATTACTAATTTTTCCTCTTTTCAAATATGCCTCATTTAAATTCTTCAACATGAGACAGAGGGGACGAGGATGGAAGGAGGACATTTTGTATTGCAGCCTCATCTTCTGTAATACAACTGCAGACTTTACATAGCTGAGGTAAAAGCGACCTTGTCCGGCTCCACGACCTCTGACAGTTACCTCCCACCAACACTTACCCTCAATGAAATTTATATCCAGAAGCCTTGAGCAGAATTTATTTAGTAATTACTTCATAAATTATCATCTTAAAAAGCCATAAAAAAGGTGATTGTAAGGAATCTTGCAGAGGATGTGTAAAGGTGATGGACTAAATAAAAGAACAGTAAATTAAGTTGTGGTGTCTGATGCCTCTTCTTGCTGCTAAATATTTATTAAATAAGGTCAGATAGCTTAACACTAACTTAGTTATGATTTCACTGTGAGGTGTTGCGATTGTCCATTTTTCATCAGAAACCTCTCTGATTGGTTGCATGTCATTCCCAAGGTGACAGGCTCATATTCTGACACAAGGCTACTGTAAACACAGAATAATGCACTTTGCTTGGTCAATGTTCTGGGAAATTCCCCTTTCTGGTTTTGCTCCATGGGATGGAACCAAGCCACAAGTACAGTGTCCACGATGATGCCCATTTACCCAGTGGTCCCCAACCTTTTTTGCGCCACGGACCGGTTTAATGTCAGACCATATTTTCGCGGACTGCCCTTTAAGGTGTGACTGATAAATGACTTGCACAACCTGATAAGCGCCACCGCTTAAATCGAGTTATGTAGCACCGTATTTCTCAAAGCCTCCTCCATCACATACGAGAGTCGTTATGGTCCCATGTTTTGCTGTTTATTATTGTTTTTATTATTCATGGCATTTTGAAAGTTGCTAAACTTTAACAGCGTTTTTCTCCGTTTT
>JAQQAE010008556.1:0-15136 GCA_029823295.1 Pseudamia nigra | reverse complement strand
GAAGCTTCCTGGATGGGTAGTGAAACATCGTCAAACCAGATTTCCAGTCCAGTCGACAGAAGGAAAACCACACGCTGCATAATAAATAAATTTTTACTTCATTTACAGATCACATTATTCCAATGAGACTCTTTGATTGCAGTGACAGAAAACAACTTAAACTAAAATCTTCAAGTATGTAAGTAGGAGCCTATTGTAATTTATGACTTCTACATGTGGCCCTGGAGCTACAGGCTGAAGACCTCTATTCTAGTGATGAACAAAAAAATCTAATTCCAGACAAACAGTTCATTTTTGATAAAGTAACTTTATTGTATAGAAAAATACAAGGTATTTTGTCAGTTTTTTTTTTAATCTCAGCTTGTATGTGCAGCAGACAGTCGTCACAACCTGTGACAGCAGTGAACAGATTCTGGTTTAAGAGGCAGGTGAAAAGGAACAAAAAAAATCTGCAGAAGGACATGAAAGATGAACAACCACTTTGCAAAACCTTATTCCACCTGCATAGAGTAAATCTTCTAGATGACAGAGACGTGCAAGGTTTTCAGAATAACACTAAGCTCACATGGTAAAATAAAACCCGATAAACATCAGTGCAATAACACATTTTAAATATCAAATATTTCCCCCTTGCAAAGCAGCATCAAAAAATTAACACTGAAACAAGATATGCAAATAAAACATTCATTGTAGTGTGTGCAAGATCATCTATCCACATTGTGTGATGAATGGGGCTGTGGTGCATCACAGCTGGCTCAGCAAGTGCTTCTATCACAGATATATGTGTGAATATGTCATCTCATGTAGTGTGTAATGGCTCGTAAGGTGTAAAGAAGAGCTGCCTGCAGACGGGCTTCCATCACTATGAGGTTTGCATGAGCCTGGTGAGAAAGGAGAGCATCAATGGAGTTACTGATGACAAGTTTTTTTTTTTTTCCTTTTTACAAGCCCTGCTTGTAGTGTTTCTCTCTAATGACATTTCATAATACAGGAAATAGAGAGGAGATAGTGAAATGTCAGAGGATTCATCCCGTCTGACTGAAGAGGTCACATCAGGTGTGTGTTTGAACTCGTCCTTACCTTTTCAGAGTGTCTGAAGTGTCTCCAGAAGGCATGGTAAATACGTGCTGTGGTCTGCTCCGGGTGACAGGCCATGGTCTTAACAAACACTTTCAGAGCTCGCTCCAATAACACATTCACACTTCCATAATCATAGTCATCGTATCTGCACGAGGAAACTGTTATTAGACAGAGCAGAGATGAAAACCTCAGCATGTGAAGACCCACGGTGTGTAACACTGACCGTATGCCATAGAGGCAGTGGATGTAGTTCCACAGGGCTTTTCTCAGAGTGAGAGTGTCCACACCCTCATGCATGGCCATCCTATGGTAGGTCAAATTGCTGACAACCTGAAAAATATCCATTAAGTCTCATATTGATTTGTGCAAGACGGATTACAAAATAATTTAATAAAACAGTGACGGCTGCTTCAAAACTGACAGCCTGTCTCTCTTCTTTGACAGATTTCACATTCTACTACATGTTTCTATAAACACATGGATTATAGTTTATTCTCTTGTGCAGCCACTTTGTTTACAGACTGTCATACATATTTTACAATATACAGTTTAGGACAAAGTTATTAGTCCCCATTTGAAAATGCAATAATTTTCCAAATGTTCCCCATGCTAATTCCAGTTCTGATATGTGGAAACACTTCTCCCGCTTTGTGTTCATCAACAATCCTTCACAGATCTAAATTCATTTCTTCTGGTTTTGACATGAAGCTTTTACAAGTGATGCCTCAAATCCTTTTTGAAGCGAATATTACACAAATATTCAGTTTTAATTTCAGTTCAACACTTAGACCATCACTCAAACAGTGGTGGTCTGTGCTATGTGTGAATAAATATCATCACTTCTTCTGGGGGTTTATAATATTGACCCTGGCTATTTTTGTTTTCCTAAGATAATTGTTTTTGTTTACAAATAAAAATAACTTGCCGTTTATAAATGAATGTTACATGATTTGAGATGTTCTGTTAAAAATCTAGCACTCTTCAACAGCAATTGAGAAAAAAAAATCCATAGCAGGCTTGTAATTTTCACATCAACTGTACATGTAGCTTCAAGTTACCTGGCTAGCATACATTCTTTGGTATGTACTCCATCTTACAATTTAGCCAGTCGACCCTTCTTATCACCAAGAATGTATTTTCACCCCTGCAGCCTTTAATTAATTTGTATTAATAATTTAATAATAAGTGAATAGTTAATTCAAATCTAGCTTTACTATGTATTGTACCTTGGCATGATTAGTTCGTGAGGATGGATCTCTCTCTCTATCTCTGTAGATAGAGATGGATGGATAGCTCGATATCAATAGATAGCCTATGGGGTTAACACATTAAGTGCATTTGGATACACCCTGAGGCTGTGATTAGATCAGGGTGGCCTCGAGGCTAGAGACGTGAGCTTGTGACCAGAGAGTCGTTGGTTTGAATCCCCGGACTGGCATGAGGAGAAAGAATTTCATGTGAATGTGTGACAATAAAGGTCAACTTAACTTGGATTTCAGTGTGTATCATTTAGCACCACATTCCCCATCATCCTGCTGTGCATGGCCCCGTCATGAGTAGCTCTATTCAACCACTGGAACTGGGTATTTGAGGCCAGTTCAAGATGTGCTGCAGTGCCGGTCATTATGTTTAGATGTACCATCAGAGTTCAGTCATAACACACATAGCAGTTTTGCACCACAGCCTTCCCCGTCTCAACCTGTGTTTCCTCTGCTACTGAGCAGATTAAATACTGCAACATCACATGATCAGTACAGTAAAACTAACTGGTCTTCTGCCAGTTTAAACCCTTCTTAAGTTTTCTCAATCATGGGCGAACAGTCCAACATCTGGATTCTACTTCACAAAAAAGTGCCAACTTTCAATGATAAAGTCACCACAACAGGCCAGTGTAGTAACTTTTCTGAGAAATAAGAAGGATCTCAACATCCTATGTTTGTAGCCCATTTGGGGTCCCAAACAAGTCTGGAGCACCTTCTTTGTGGTGCAGAACCCCGCTCCTGTACAAGCGTTTCAGCCCAGACACATCTGACCTGAGGTGAATGTTTGTAGCGATGAGAACATTCAGTTTACTGTGTGTCAGAGGACAAATATCAAGTTTACAAATTCATTAACTCATTCAGACCCGAATTAAGTCAAACTCTTTATTAATCACCTCTCTTTTTTTAAAAGGCTGAGAAAAATGTTTCTATATACCTGGAACTTCTCATCAAGCAGCTGGCCCATGTCTGGCAGGAGTCTGTTAACTAGAGAGTAGCCATGGTCTTCCCATGAATAGTCCTACACACACACAACACACACCAACATCAGCACAGTTACATAAAACCAAGGACAAACAGCCAACATGTAAAGTACACAGGAAAGTATACATCAAGTACTGACAAAACATTTGGAGGGTATGTTGTGATTTTATCTGCAATACATAACCAACTCATATAGGGACCTGGGCTCTCATTGTGGGTGGAGCCTGTTCTCCTCGGGGGGCAAAGTCCTCATATCTGAACTCTGGATCCTCCACCAGACACATAACCAGGTCAGGTGGGGCTCCCCGCACCACCGCTGGTTAAACACAGAGGAGGTAAGTAAACAACTGTGCACCAGGTGAATGACAGGGCGACGCATGGATAAACAAGTCTTTGTACCTGTGGGTATGCTTTCACTCCGCTCCCTCTCAAAGCGGGTAACCATCTCTTCCTGTGTGCACGCCTCCTCCTGCTGCTGCAGCTCCACCATCCTCTTCATCAATATCTCCACCTCCATCACACCATCAACCGGCTGACAAAGAGTCACAGAGGAGGCCTTTGTTCATTCACAGCAAAATCAATAAAGTGATACAATTCTTTCTCTAAACCGGTGTGACAAGTGGCAACACAAAATATTTCTCCAACCTTGTCCTGTTAAAGCGGCAACTTGTAATACTTTATGAACCTCAACAGCTTCAATATTACAATCAAATCAAATTCGACAAAAAAAAAAAAAACTTCTTTGAATGGTTTCTTGCTCACTTGAGATAGAAACATTTTGTTATTTTTCCAATAAGTTCTGACACAGTGAACATCAAAGTCAGATCAGCTGACTGATGTCTGACATCTTCCAACACATTACCATGAAATATGAAAACACAGCTGATAAAACAAAAAGATAGTATGTGCTGAAGAGGAGACCAAACTATTTTTCGGTCTAAAAAAACATCAGTTTCTATAGAGGGGTGTTTACTATAGAGACCAGTTCCTAAGCTGCTTATGGTAACATCCAGAATTTGCAGAATTTGTTTCTTTTCTTTGCAGCGTTTCAAATGTTCACTACAAATCACTTGACATTTTACAGAACTCAGCCTGTGTGATTTCATGAGGGTTTTAAGAGTTTGGACAATTTGGCAGTCTGCACCAACACCACAGACTTCTAATAAAATTGTGTTCATGACTTTCTGTTCGGCCAGTATCTCACTGTGCTGTAACAATTTGCGAATGGTATTCGTGTGGGTTTTCAAATTCCTCGTGCGAGTCACAGGGCCTCGCTCGTGTCAATAGAATTTTGAACATATTCAAAAAATTTGTGTGACAAATTCTCTCAGAACAGTCACAGGTGTCTCAAACCCATCTCCAACCCCCCTCAAATTACTCCTGTGAGTCAGAAAGTGTGAGAAATGTGACACAACTCTGTGAGGGGTCAGCAACCTATGAAACCAAATGGTGACTGGAGATAAAAATGGGAATCAGACATTCTGGTCACAAGACAGGCATATACGGCCTTGAAACATTTGTGTTCTCAATTTCCTTATGCGAGTCACAGGACTTCTTTCTCCTTGTAATTTTGCACACGTTCAACTAATTTGTGAGTTAAATTTTCACTCAAAATAGTCAGAGTTGTCACAGGTGTCTCAAAGCCATTTTGAACCCTTCTCTAGTTAGTTTCTGTATCTTAAGCTTATAGCAGTCCAGTATCAGCTATTGGACGATGACGTATACAGTCCCAACAAAAATCACACAATGGCACTTAACAGCAGATAGTAGCTACGTTTTATGGATATTGCCGAATAACAGGAGTTGATTAGTTTCTGCAGAAGTTGACAAGCAGCACTTTGGAAAAACATCCACAAATGGTTTCCTCATTCTGCTACAGCAACTAATGACGACAAAGGGCATGATAAACAACATGGCTGGATGAGAGATGGCAACAGGTGTAACGTGATATACTAAAACTGTACCATAGTGTAGGAGGTTTGATCAGTTCCGAAAAAGTTTTATAGTTATACTCCAGACCGATAGAGACAGCTGGACAGACATGCTGGTCACTTTATCACCTGTATTGTGTGTCAGGGGATAAAAACAACAGCTGGGCTCACCTCTTGCCTGCTGTCCTCATGAGTGGGACTATGAGGACTCCGGGGAAGGTAACTGGGTGATGGAGGTTGGAAGGTAAAACCTCCGAGATGGTCCGGTTCGGGATTGAGGCCACAGCCCCACACAAAAGAAGAGAGGGAGTGAGCGTGTGCCATCAGCACAACAGCGTGGATAAGTTCAGCCAGTGACCAACGAGGGTCCGCTCCGGGACACACCAGTTCCTGAGGGACAGAGGGATGGCATTTAAAGACTAAAACAGCCGTTTTAAGAATGGACAAAAACAGACAAGTGGAAATATAACAGAGCCCACAGGTTTAAGGTTCAGGATGAGACATTTAGTGACATCTGAAACAAACTGAAAACCCCTCATGTTTATCTACAGCATTTCGTCCATTCTGGGCTGAGGGGATGTCAACTCTGAATCCACTCCCAGAATCTAATCAATTGGTCCTTGTGCCATTTCTGACCTACCCTGAAAATTTCATCCAAACCCGTTGATAACGTCTTGAATTCTATTTTGAACAAACAGATAAGTAAATTAAAAAATTAATGAAATAAACAACCCTGCCTACGCTGTAGGTCAGCTGGGATCGGCTCCACAGCCTCCCCTGACCCTTGTGAGGATTAAGGGGTAGAAAACAAATGAATGATTTGAGGAGGTAACAATTAAAAAATAAATGTCCAGTTCTACCTGTGCTAAAAACCAGTCTGTAAAGGTGTGTTTTGTCCTTGAAGTGGATCAAATCAACTGGGAGTTGGACCCTATGGTTCTGGCTGGAACATAAATATACAACAGCTCAGAAGGATAAGAGGGAGCCAGACAATTAAGTGATTTAAAAACAAAAATTTTAATTTTAAACTGGTTCCTGTATAGAACAGGAAGCCAGTGTAGACACAGTAGTCTATGATAATGAGTCTTAACCTGGATGAACCTGCCGTAAAATTATTGAAGACAAAATTAAGTGGGTTGATTTGTTTCATCGGTTTTCAATGAGATGCTGCCATAAAAATGCTCTGATTTTACTGTGAGATTTTGTAATCGCCCACTTTTAATCAGAAAACACTGATTGGCTGAACCACAGATCATTCCCAATGTGACATGGAGTCTGTTTCCGACAACACTATTGCATTTGAGGTTTTCTTACTCTGACTCACATTTATGGTGGAAAAAAGCACACAGTTTATGTACACATTTGGCTTCACAGCAGTCTGAGTAAAATGAACCAAAAAATGAAAATGAAAACAAATGAGCACCAAAAAAAAAATCAAGTAAATTAACCAAAATGAACAGAATAAGCAAGAAGACAACTAAAATTAACAAATTTTGAAATTAGGAAATTATCAAAAAAGGGAACAAAATAAATTGAAAATTAACAAAATACACAACAAAATGGGCAAAAGTAAAAAAAAAAAAAAAAATTTAAAACAATACAAATGTAAAACATAACCAATGAAATTAGAAAAAAAAACAACAAAGACATGACAAGATGAGAAAAAAAAAATTACGCATACTGTATGTTCAAAACAACCAATTAACCTGAACAAAAATCAACAAAATGAGCAAAAATGACAAAAATAGGGAAGTCAGTGAATACAACTTTACAATGTAACCAACAGAACTGTAAAAAACAGTTGTTTTTTAAAAAAAACTTTTTTTCTGTTTATACTCCGCTGCCCATAACCCACAACTCACCTCTGTGACAGCTAAGAAAAACAAAATCCACAGAAAAAAAGCACAGGAATTTTACCAAGAACTTCATATAAATTGAAATGATCTTAGCATGGAAATCTTGTTACAAAAGCAGCATTCATGAATTTATTACTAGACTGGGTTGTGTTCTGTACAAGTAGTTGTTCCATACAGTTTCTTTAATCATTTCTGTATTTTGCAGTTATGCTGTATATCTTATTAACCTCAAACATGGCATATGAATGTTAAACAGTCACTTGTGGGCATTACATGCTACTGTTCTCTGATGTGATGGTAGGAGTGATTAAAAGGGCAGCAGAGTGAGACACAGGGAGTGCATGGTTGAGTGGGTGTCGTGTCTGACCTGGATGTGCTGCTGTGTGATGAGCCAGGGTCTGTGTGCCAGCAGCTTGTTGAGCGTTTGCAGGCTGCGGAGTTTGGTGGGAGCGTGCTCCAGACTGCTCAGCCAGCTCTCCTCCCCTCCAGCGTCCAGGAACCCTGCACTGTGCTGCTGCACTAGGTATGAGCACTGGTGTCGAGCTGCAGCCTGGAGGGAGGAAAAAAAAAAAAAAAAAAAAAAAAACACGTCGTCAGGCAGAGGCCAAGATAAGCAGAAGGGAACATATTCTGTAAAAAATTTAAAAAAGGCATGAAGCATTGCACCCATTTGGTCAAAATATCTGAAACACCTTCTCCTGCGGTATTTTTTTCTTTATTATTATTATTATCATTATTATTATTATTATTATACATTATTTACGAAAACATACAAACTTGTGATGTACAAACATGTTTTATACACTCCTGATCAAAATTTTAAGAGCAGTTGAAAAATTGCAAGAATATACATTTTGCACTGTTGAACTCGAGTGCGGCTCAAGCGTGCACCCACGTTTGTGCGCTTGAGCCCCGAACAAATGCAACCCGTTCCGCAGAGCGACTAGTACACGTTTTTTTTCTTCTTCATTATGCATTTTTTGGCTTGTGCGACTAACATGCCAGAGCAACATATCACCCAGAAAATACGGTACTTAGAACCTTCTTAAAATCCAACAGTGCAAAATGTACATTCTTGCAATTTTTCAACTGCTCTTAAAATTTTTATCAGGAGAATATTTTAGATTATACAAAGTAGACACATTTAGTCTTGATGACAACTTTTCATTCTCTCAGCAGATTCACAATGTGGTCACCACCCTTTTTGTCTACACAATGCATTTTACACCATTAGTCTTGTGCAGAGGAAGGATAAGTAGGGAGTCAATAGTCCTATTAGTGCTACTACAACCACTGTACAAACCCATATAACAGCAAGAAACACACAACCTATCATTGCTTTAAGAAATGAATGGCAATCAATCCAAAAATTCTAAACAATGTGTCCCCAAGTGCAGTCGCTATGATGGAACTGACTTTCATAAGGACCGTCCTACCTTTGCTTCAGAGAAGTTGATTAGAATTACCAGACAACTTGCAGCACCTCAGTGTTTGATGGTTTTAGCAACTGCACTTGGAGACACATTCAAAGCTCTTGAGATTTTTCAGATTGACCTCCCCACCCCTTCATTTCTTAAAGTAATGATGGACTCAACTTAACTGAGTGTTTCTTGCCACATCATATGGATTTGTACAATACTTGTAGGAGCACTAAAAAGGCTATTGACTCTTCACTCACCCTTCCACTGCATAGTAAAAGAACATTAGGCCATCACGAAGTAATGGTCGAAATTAACGCAACTGCAATTTGAAAATCATTCCAGGCGAGTATCTTGTGAATCTGATGAGAGAATGCACGTATGTCTTCAATGTATTAATGTACAATGTTTAAAATATTAAAAGAAAAAACACAGAAAGAAAAGGTATCCAAACTTTTGTAAATTTTAACAGGTCACAGCACAACAACTGTATTTTCCTGGATCATTTTACTAGAGCGGTACTTCTGACTAAAAATGCAAGTGAAAGTGTCCTGATGATGATGAGTCATTAAATGTTGGGGAGATCATGGTCTGACATCTTTGTGCACAGTCATACTGCATACTCAAAAGGGCTATTCATTGTTTGTTTAGAGTTCCAATAACACTGCAATGACTTGCGACTTTTTCCACATTAAATCAATAATTGCCTGTTACATGCAAGTTTGTATTTTGGTTGTCTGTGTCTTTAGTACACCTCTAGAAATAACCTGTTCAGTTTTTAATGTAATGTGCATGTAAAGAGGTCAGACACCACACAAGCCTCACTGCAATGATGCAAAAATTAGGGGATACAAGTAACATCTGTTTTTAAAGCATCAGGTGAACATTTCTCTGAAAAAACACCAAAGATCTGCTGATAGTATCTGTGTCACATTGTCTGAGTCTGTGTCCCTGCTCAAGCTTGGCACGACATCCGTTTTGAGCAATCAGATTACAAATGACATCTCTGGCCTATCAAATGTGTCACTTCTGATTGGATGTCACTTCTCTGCTCTTTGTGCAAATCAGCAAACTCATCTATAGCCCAAAACAAAATACATGCTTTTATTTCAGCTTTAACAGGCTGGACTTGTAGCACAGTATTTATTTGCAAATGTATTTCACTGTGCAGTCAGCTGGCAGCTTTTAAGGTGGAATGTTTTCTAATCCGTTACTGCCTAAGGTGATGCTGTAAATAAATTGGAGCTGAAACAATTCCTGGAGTATTTCAAATAACTTGCTTATGAATAAATTCTCAATGCAAATTTAAAAAAAAAAGTGCATCAATGATTTGTTTAATACAACTATATAGAGGTGACCGTTTTACACAGATCCTTGCTAGAGCTGCACAATGCTCTGATGCTGTGAACTGGAAATGTGAAGCCGGAGTGGTTTGATGACACGGCATGATCACAAGATGGAAAAAGAAAATCCACAGTGGCAAAGAGAAGATGCTGCCAAGAAAACGGCTGTGGTCTTCCAAAGTTTGGGACAATTTCAAGCTAAACACATGTGAAAACTCTGTACAGTGTGTCTGCTGTACTAGCCGGTGCTTATGCTTCCGCGTCCATTCATCCGTCCGAGCAAGCGACATATAAAACCCCCAGAAAGCAAAATATCACCAGATAAATGCAACAAAAACACAGAGGTCAATTCAGATTAGTACAACTGCTGTTGTAGGTCTCTAACCCTTTAACAAAGTAAATAAATGTACATTAGACCTAACATTAACCATCAGATATTCTAACTTCATCTCATGCTGGGGTTTCCTTCTGTGTTTTAGAGACGTTAGATGATTCCTGGGTTCCAGCTTTTTCCTTTTGTGAAGGACCTGCATCGACAGGCGCAGCAGAAAAATCTTCATATCTCAAAAATATGTTGATTTCCCCCCAAAAGCACAGAATAATAAATAACTTAAGAAATGTTTTATTTTATTTTGCAAGAATATTGTTGGAAAAGCATTTCTTAATGTTTGGTGATATGACAGCTTTGACAGATATTGTTTTGCTTCTCTTATATAACATAGGATTTTAGTGATGATTGAATCATCAAGTGCGTAAAATATGTTCATAAATTTCTACCATTATACAAACTGAATATTCCATTTCCTCACAGAATAAAAATGGCAGTGATTTCGATGTAATCTCAGGCAGAACTATGTGTGTAAAGCACCCGAAATACAGCAAAGTAGAGATGTCTTTGAAACGCTCTGATCTGAATGTGTCCTCGCCTTGCATTAGGAGTGTCCATTTATAATCTGTTCGCTACAGACACATGGATGAATGTGGCTTCTGAGGGTGATGGAAAATCATGATGCTTCAACACATGACTTTGATTCTGAATTAAATTTATGATGACATGACGTTATATTGACAGGCATGCTCAAAGGGAAAAAGTGTAGACAGAACAGTAGTGGTAAAGACACACGCAGACACAAATGAGACGCAGCAGTAGAGTGAGGCAATAACCCCCCACAGGTAAGAAAAACCTCAAGTCCCAGGTGTAAACAGCAGCAGTGTAACTTAGAGAAGGGCACTTAAAGTACATACCTACACCAAGGTCACAAATCCCTCCAGTGTGTTGCTGATAATTTTTCAGTAGGATTCATTTTCAAAACCTCGAGTATGTCGAGTCCACACCTCGGCGTTTTTTTTTAGATGTTGCAGATGTCACTTTAGTCACAAACATTTCTCCAGTTAATTCAGATTTTTCTGCACACTTTGCACTTGCTTGCTTTTCTCTTTTCATTGTGGTCGTAGATAGAGGTTCAGAAAAACGCAGAAGGTTGCCATTTATAATCGCAGCAGTTCTCTTACCATGACAGCAATGTAATGTCTCCAGTGGCGGGGCAAAGGACCGTCCATCTCCAGCAAAGCATGCTGGGTCCTGAGGAAGCAGCTGAGGTAAGCGGGGTGCAAGGCCATGACCATGGAGATGTGGTCCACTCGACCCAGTGAAAGAAATGATTCAATGAGAATGTCCTGATCAGGACCTTCTTTTGAAATCTAGAAAGGAAGCACAGGACAAAAAAACACAGATTCAAATCTGACAAACTTAGATTTACAGAGAACTGAAGCCATGTTACTATAGCCATGTGCTTGGACAGTTGTCGATTTTTATTTTCAAACTGCAAACTAGTGTGAGCAGCTTCTTACATCACATTTTGAATTGTTATGAATAGTATTCTTGTCAAAAATGAACTGCTTCCAGAAAGATTTCTGTGGGAACTGAAAACAATTTTTTTTTTTCCACTGTCATGATGTGTGGAATGACATCAGCAGGTATGTTGCATAAGTTGGGAAGAGATGGTGCAGAGGACAGTAACAACAATGGAGAAGTCTGATAAACCACTGAACTTGTACCGAACAAGTCAAAAAACTGTAATGCAGGTTCCACTTTAACATGAGCACAAACGATGAGCAGGAGGGAACCAGACTTTAAAAAAAAAAAAAAACAAAGAAAAAGAGTTGTGCACTGAGCGCTTCCTTATCCTTTGTCACAATGATTCAGCTCAAAACTGATTGAAATGTGAAATGGCACCAAGGTTTGTAGAATCCTCAATGGATCCAATTCAAGAACCAGAAATAACTTCCATATCTCCAGAGGAAAGTCTGAGATGAGTCATATTTGAAATCTGCATTTTCAGTCATCAGCTTTGACTACACATGTTGAAACTTCTGATGACACAAAGCTGAGGTGTTGCGGCAGACAATCTGCCAACTTCCTCATACATCTGCTTAGTGTCTGATACAAAGTGTCAATAGTAAATTAAACATAAAAACTTGTTACCAAAATAAACCATCTCAGCAGATGCAGAACTACTGTATACATACTTCAGGATTTAACACACAAATGCTGAATTAGTCAACTGTTACCAGGTACTGCAACTTTATTCAATACAATATATTTTTTCCTAAGGATACATATAGATATTGAGAGCTTACACTAATACAAATAAGAACATGACAGATTATGATGATCTGTCCAGTCAGCACAGAGGCAAGCTGCCAGGTAAACCTCTGCATGCATGTGCAAAAAATGTTAAAGGTAAAACCTGTTCACTGTAGGAACTGAGCTCTGATAATGTAAAAACATTTCCTACTATTAGCTTTTCAGTCAGGTCTGGGTCTAACTATACCTCCACATCTACATCACCTTTTAACTAGATGATTTTCCACTTTGGTTTTCCTAAAACATAATCCAGATTTGGATCCAGATTTTAGATTTTAAAGGATTCTCAACGACTGAGACATAGGGCATTTTGGACACATCCTGTGTTGTGTGAGCACATCTATCAACATGACCCATTTCCTACTGATCCAGAACCAGATTGAGAACTGAGGGTATATTCAGATATCTAAAAGCATATTTGAAGGGTGTTCATACAGTCTGACAGTTATGACAGAATTGACAGAAAACTCAAATCATCTCAACCACAAGTAGTATTGAAAGAACTGATGATGGAAACATGAATCCAAATTCTTGGATTATGATTTAAAAGTCAAGGAACTGACTTATCATACACAAGTTTCTCAGTGTTATTTAGAACTTTGGACATGATATAAGTGGACAAAGGTCTGCAATGTCTGTCTGGTTTTCCATCATCACAGCATTTTAAAAAAAGTACATTTCACAGACACTCTGCACATATGTATGCTGTGTATACTTGATCATTTTTACAAGTAAAATCTAAAATATGTGTTGAAGTATTTTAAAGCATCAAACACACCTGCTTTGTAGGAATAAAGGCACTGGGACCAGAGGCCAGAGCCCGAGGTACGTTAACACCTTGCTCCTAGTGATAAGAAGAAAAACATGTAAGTGTACACTGTACATTTAATCAAAAACAAACATATTTAAACAAGTAGGAAACAAAAGATTAGGTTGTCAGTAAAACCGTCAAATACTCCCCAGATCAAGTTATACTTCAATCCAATTTTAAACTCTGCAGACTCGACTAGCAGCTGGACTGTAACCGGAGAGATCCGTTTCATAACTGAACGGACCATAAACTAATCCTACGCATGTTTAACTCACCGACATTGTCGCATAAGCAGCAGCAGATTACAACTCCACGCGTGGTATTTTCAAAAGATAATCCGAGTTAACAAAGGAATATGCGCCACAAACAGTCTGTGACATACTGTACTGGTATTTCTGCAAGCCGTGACAGTGGGCTGTGGAAGGCCGTCAGGGTAGGGGCGTGCCCGCTGCTTTACAGGGCACCGGGAGGGGGCGTGCCCGCTGCTTTACAGGGCACCGGGAGGGGGCGTGCCCGCTGCTTTACAGGGCACCGGGAGGGGGCGTGTCCGACCGAGCGGCTTGTTGTTTTACACTCTGCAGATATAGTCTTGCATCACCGACAGTTCAACGTCTGATGAAATACACAGAAACTTCACCTCATCCAAAATGAAAATCAGCTGAGAAGTGTGATTAATCAGCTGTAATGTCACCACGGCTAATACGTAACCACTCATCTTATCTTGCAGTTTAACAAAAGAATTACAGCTAAAAGTAAAAAAGATAAAATGATACACTGTTATCCACAAACCTCCTATTGAAAACCCAGTTTTATCAAGTCTGTTTTTCTGTGTAGCTCTACCGTTACCTGTGCAGTCCGCAGCAGTTCGGCCGCTTTCAGCCGGACCTCCTGCAGAGGACAGGACTGTGACAGCCGAAGCAGGTGCAGCAGCGTTTGCCTACTTAGCCGCGCCGAACCGGGCCGGTCCGGTTCTAGACACAGCAGAACCCCCTGGCTCAGCTCCTCCAGAGCGGCCGCTCGTTCGTCTTCGTCCCTGCTACACAGCCGGGCTAAGCTTTTGGGAGTCGGGACTACATCGGTCTCTGACTCCGACCGGTGGCGACATGAGCGGCCGCCGGAGTCTGCCGCACACCCGGCCGGGGTTTTTTGTCCATTTGTCCGGTAGGTGAAGCCCGCAGCAGCAGCAGAGTCACTGGCCATCTGTTGTCCTGGTCCCGAGGCACCGCGAAACCCCCTGGTTCTCAGTTAAAGACTGTTAGCTAGCTACTGCTAGCTGAAGTATTAACCTGTCCCGTCTGCCAAATCCAGAGGTAAGTTTTCCTTGCGGCAAAATACTTGAGATATCGGTCGCCTCCTCCTGTTTACTGTGCAATCATCTGTCCACAAATCATTAACCGCGGGCTGCCGTCAAGGTGAGCCGCTGTTCCCCTGTACGCAGCCGGCTAGGTGCACCGTCCGTCCAGCAGTGCTAAGCTAACCTAGCCGTGCTTAGCAGGTGCTGCAAAAATATTTGACGGCGGATCCAGGTTAAAAACACCATAAACTGACCGCGCCTCTGTGAACTGGTCTCCGTGACAAGAACAAACCCTAACCCGACTTTAAAATCACTGTTAGACGAGAACAGACAAACTTCAACCGGTTCTACTTCTCGCTCAGCTGTAGCGTTCCTCACTCGTGACGTCACAGTGACGTGTGAGTTTAACGTCAGCACTTTTGAGCCGTGGTTGGGGTGTGTGACAACCATTCATTTCCAGTATCTGTTGAATTCAAACACAAGCACACCTCATTCTGTCAGCGTCATTCCACC
>JAQQAE010008555.1:0-15136 GCA_029823295.1 Pseudamia nigra | reverse complement strand
TGGGACGGAAAGGGAGTGGGACTATATAAGCCTTGGCTTCTTCCCACTCCTTTTTAACATTTTAATTTTGGTTTGCTTTTTGTTTTGTTTTGAATTCTTCTTTTTTTTCTTTTGGAATGTTAAAATTAAAAAAAAAAAAAAAAAAAAAAATGTAAACACTACTTCTGTGTGTATTTCATATAAAAAACCAGTAAAAAGTGACATTAAATTAGCATATTTTCAAAACAGCCTTGTCATATTTGTTCCCTTTATCATGACGTACCTTCATTTTAGATGCCTTCTTTCCACCTCTGATGGCATTTCCCTCAAAAGAAAACTCGTTCTCTCTGATGATGGCCCTGCTGTCTTTGTCTCCTACATACGTCACCACATACATGTCAGGGGCCCACATCTCAAACTCCCTCTCCCAGTTAATGATTGTAGACAGGGGAGCGCTGACCAGAAACGGACCTTTAGAGTGACCCTGCAGAGGACAAAGGTGAATTCAGGATTAGTAAATACAAATGATGACATTATGAATGACAGCAAATACGAATCACTACAATACACAATAATAATACCAGACACAGAAATAACCGTAGGACATTAAAAGCCTTACCTCCTTGTACAATGAGTAGAGAAAGACCGCCGTCTGTACAGTCTTTCCTAATCCCATCTCGTCAGCCAGTATTGTGTCAGTGGCCTGAGCCCACGAGAATCGGAGCCAGTTCAACCCCTCCAGCTGGTACGGATGCAGAGTGCCTCCTGTGCTGTCCAGGTACTCAGGCTGCCGGTCAAACTTGATGGTGGGCTGGAAGAAAAAAAAGGACATAAATTAGTTCCCCATCAGCCCTCATTCAGTCTGACTATTATTCAAAACCAAAACTGGATTCATCACCAACAGAGCTAATCAATATAAACGTTAATACAATAAACACTTTTCTATCAGTCAACATGAATAATTATGACAATAAATGTCAAATTTTATTGGATTATCTTTAAGGACTCATTTTGAAGGTTTTATGTGAAAGTTGAAAAAAAAAAACAAGTATTTGTTGTTTTAAATTTGAATAAAATGAACAAAAAAGACAAAAGATGCAGAAAGACAAAAAAGAAGAAAAATGACAACTTTGTGAATAGAGCAAGCGGACAAAGGATGCAAAAAAACAACGTAAAAGATGCAACAAGATGAAAATGTTTCAAAAGACCAAATAATGTCAAAAAGACAAAGAGGATGTAAAGGACATAAGATGCAATAAGACAAAAGCACACACATAACCTGTGACTTTGCGATTTAGTGCTAATTTTCTTTGTTTTACTTATCTTGACAACAAATAATGATGCAATTTGAGTTCTTATTTAGCACGTTGATAATATCTGAACTCTTTTAATGTAATTTATCTGAAAATGGAAGACTAAATAAATTTTAATGACAATAGAAAAGTGTATACCGTGGTAAATACAATCATTAAGGCATAAGAATATCTAATAATAATAATTGTTTTACTTTCAGAAAAGGCTGGAGAATGATTCAATACACTTACGTCTACGACTGGATTTGCAGGTGGTCGCTCTGCTTTCTTCACTTTGACAGGCTTCTTAAGCTTCTTACCAGGTCTGCCCTCCTCACCCATCATCAGTTCTCTTCAAGACAAAATGACACAATGCATTAACAAGGAGCTGCTCGAAAATAATTATCTGACACGACAGGTGGCTCTGTTTTACCTGTGATTCCAGTAGGTTTGTTTATAGGCGTCGTATTCTGGAATGTCCATATCTTCACTCTCCCACGTTGACTGGTCATAAGGCAGATCCCTCCATTTGATCAGGTAATGGACATTGTTCTTCTTATCGACACTAACATGGCAGCAACAAATAGAAAAGATCAAGTTAGAATTTTGTAGACAAGTTAATTTGTCTACAAAAATATACTTTTTCATGGCAGAAATTTGTTAAGCACTGCACTGTATATGCATTGTGAAGATTTCTTTGCCTCTTTGTCACAGAATGGCAAAGTAAAAAACACTGGCATAGGCTTTCTGTCAAACTGGCACCTTAATCATCAGTATCATCCCAGAATGTTGTCATCAGTCTATCCCTCCATTACAAACATCCTACCTATGGTTAAGCACGCGATGGATCATCAGCCACTCCAACTTCACCCCAAAGCGGCAAAACTCCTCTTCCATATGAACAAACAGAGGGTCCTTATTCTTCCGCTTGGTGCTCTTGTCATCATCCCCTTCTCCACCAAAATCCACAGGCGGTGGTTCGTCCATATCGGTCTTTCTCTGGTAGTTACGAAACATCACCTGGCAGTTTAGCTCCAGCTGAAGAACAGTGACAGAAAAGAAGAGAAATGGTGGTTTAAATATACTGCACCACTGGCTTTGCACATTATGTGCATTTGTGCGTGAAAAATGTCCCCCAATTGCAGACTGCGCACTTTCACACAATGTCTTGTACCTGAAGCTCCTGCACCCAGGAGCAGTGCCAATAAGACATATTGCACCATTTGACAAAGAACTCCCTCTCCCTGCGTCCCACCAGGGGTGGAGGGTCAGGAGATTCAGCAGGCAGGTCAGCAGGTCGGGGGACAGGTGTGGGAGCAGGCGGATCCCCCCAACGCCAGGTTATGACTTTCTGGACTTTGCCCTTCATCGGTGGACACTGTAGAGAGGGAAACAAGAGAAGAAGTTTTAGGATGTTTTTGACAACGAGAACCACCTTGTCATTTCAGATACACAATCACCAGAAAAGTCTGACTTAGCTGAATCCTGAAAAAAGTTACTGACACAGTATTTTTTGAGGGAAGATCAATGTAATTCTATAGAAGCCAGGGTTTTTTGAGCCAGCATCTAGTGGCAATGAGTGGTATCACACTCTAAAATATTTTTGCATCCGCCTCCTTTTCAAAGTGCAGTGCTTTCCCCTTGTCTCCATTTCTTCAGGGCCTACTTTAAAATTCAGTTGGTTTATCCTTGGCCCAAACCCTACCTTTGCTTTTTTAAACACTGCACAGTATTTTTGCTTGTACAGTAGAAAGATGGACAAACAAATGTAAACACACTAATGTGATACATACTGCAATTAACTGTCAGTCAGATTAACTTCAATCAATTCATTGTGAGATATATTTCAGTGAGAGTAGATCCTGTAATTTGGGGAAACTTCAGAGAAAATTTGGAAATAATTTAATACATAACATTGAATTTAATTTCATTTAGCATTAAAGAAAAGTTACAAAAATGTCTGTCAATGCTGTCCAGTGTAGTTCTTTACAAAGGGAAAACTGAATTCAGCTGGACTGTCAAGAACCTCAGGTTAAAAATTTGACTGATGTCTTCATGGGCATTCGTGATAATTGAGCCTAAGTAAACATCCACTGAAAGTCATAAAGTCTGTAAATCTCCAGTATAAACGTGTATAAGATGGAATGTCTGAGCTGTGAGCACCCCCATGCATGTGCACACACAGACATCAGCACTCACCTTACAGCGGGGGCAGATCCACTCCCCATTGGGGATTTCAGGGAGGGGAGGGTTGAGGCAGTGGATGTGGTAGGAGGAGGGGCAGGTGTCACAGCAGAGCAGCTCCCCTCCATCTTTACACACACGGCAGAACTCAATGTGGTGGTCGTCTTCCTCCTCCGCGCCATCATCCCTCCTGTCTTCCTCATCTTCCCCTTCGGCATCAGACAGATCGTCCCTGGCCTCCCACTGGATCCCCTCCTTCTCCTAGTGGCAGTGTTTCAGACAGGGAGGTGGTGTGTGCAAACGGAAGGGGAGGGGAGGAGGGGGAGCAGACAGGCAGGGAAGGTATGTGGAACAGAGTCAAGGGAAAACAGGGAGGGGGTGTAAAGGGGAGTTTCACGGGAGGGAGGGTTGTGCAATGTGCGCGTGTGCATGTGGAGCCACAAAACCCCAACCCCACCGAGAGGGAGGGGAGGGACAAGAAGAGGAAATGGAGGGTGGGGGGAAGAAGCATGGTGGAGAAAAGAGGAAGATAGTTTGGTGAGGTGGGAGTGGGGGGCAGACGACAGAGAGAGATCTAAAGCACAAAAACTGTTAAAACAACAGCTATCAACTACGTCCATTTTACTCCACAGCAACTTTCTGAAAATCCACAGACAGGTGTTCTGCTCCTGCTGTTACCTAAGTCTTTTCTTACTGTACAGTACTTGTCGTACTGGGGGAGGGATTACAGCACTCACACAGTGTGGGCAGCTCCACTTGCCCTCTGGTGCCTTCTCCATGTCAGGGTCCAGACAGACCATGTGATAAGCTCTGGGACAGGTGTCACACAGAATGATCTCTCCTCCCTGTTGGCACACCTCACAGTAGTCCTGGTGGTCTGTCTCATATCCGTCTCCATCTTCTGTTTCTACTGGGAGAAGACGGACACAGAAATGAAGCAAAAATAATGAACCAACATTTACATTTTTGACTTTGAACTTGACATATGTTTGTCCAAAACACAGACACACAAAGACAGGTTTTTGTTTTAGTAATACTGCATGCCCACCTTTCTTCTTTTTCTTTGCACTTTTGGTCTTCTTCTTGGGGCGGCTGCTACGACTGGAACCATCCGACACAGAGAAACTCCCATCATCAAAGTCACTGTCCACATCGGGCTCATCCTCATCACTCTGATGAAGCAATAGAAACAAGAGACATTAAGATGGCTCACCAGGTAACTAATGTTTCTGCAGGTGCTTAAAGTTTTTAAGACCTTTTTAAGGCTATGATCACCACAATTTCAAATACATTTTTACATTTATATGGTTAAATACTGTATGTACAAAGTACATAAAACATGTAAAGATAGCATGTGGTAGGAGGTGTCACAGCAGAGCAGCTCCCATCCATCGTCACACACATGGCAGAAATCACTGTGGCGGTCATCTTCCTCCTCCGCACCATCATCCCTCCTGCTGGTATATTTTCATGGTGGCATTGTGTGTGTTTTTTTTTTTTTTCTATGTGATTATAATGCCTTTATAAGTTCCTTGGGCAAACACTTTGCTGCTCAAGGTGCAGCATCTTTCAGATTCATTATAGACTTTAACCCACACTAAATCCGATCAGTTTTAAAGAGCTGTTTTAGGATATTTTCAGGCCTAAAATTCCTATTATTTGATTAAAATTATTGGAATTTTAGACATCTTAAAGACCCAGTGAAATTCTGAATATAGTATATTATCAACATTATAACTATTACATATGCAAATACTGAAAGTACAAATTCAGTTAAAGATACAAAATCTTACAGAGGAGCGTTTTCTCTTGCTGTTGAGACCTCCTAGTTTGATCTTGAGGGGCGCCACCTTTTTGGGTTTGGGTTTTAGTGGTGGTTTAGCTGAAGGCTTTGACCTCTTTCGTGCATTCGGACCTGGAAAAAGATAATTTATGAAAGAGAAGTGTTCATTTTTGAATGGAAGCAATAGATAATAACATTAAAATGGCAAAAATAAAACAAGGATTCTGCTTTCTCCTTTCTTCTGACAAGTGGTACAAAATAAAAATGTTCCTTACCTTTGCCCTCTTTGGTCTTGGCCTTGCGGAGCGGAGGAGGTGCAGCTGCTGAAGGGGCAGCAGGTGTTGGAGCAGTGACAGCAACAGGGGCAGATGCAGGCGAAGTGACAGTCCCAGTCTCAGCTCCACTGTCTCCTGCCACCATATTCTCTACAGCTGCAGCCACGTTAGCAGCTGCCAGTGCTGCATTGGCAGTTGCGCAGCCCTACAGGAAGATACAGCATTGAATTAAGATGCTATACTTTCTCACTGTGTAAGGTCGTATTTACTTAAGGTTCAAAACTGTAATGTTACCACTACCTTCAAAGGGTTATTTGTGCTGAATTCTCTCCACTTGGCCATCATCAGAGTCATCATTTTAGACACAGCAATTTTAGGGTTTTTAGCTGCAATTAATGGCCTTGAGGCAGAAAAGAAACACAGTTCTTATTAGTTGGACTTCATCATATTCAAAAGTTCCAAAGCTACAAATATTCACAGTGCTTTTAAAAATGCAAGCCTCACCTGACAAACTGGCTGAAGGCCTTGTAGTTGGTGAGCGAGCTGTAGTCTTCCTGAGTAAAGATGTGGTCGATGTCTTTCATGCCCCAGGCCTCTAGCAGCTGACTGGAGCTTTTAGGCTGTGGTGAAGAAGAAACGGGGTTTGTTAGTTTGTCATTTTAGCCACAGACAATAACGTACTCTGTCTGTTTTTGTTTTCTTACCTGGCAATCATCGTCGTCGTCGTCGTCTGGTTCTGGTTCTTTACGTTTGCTCTTGGAGCTGGACAATCCTCCTTTCTCTCCCCCTCCCTTCTTTTTGTCTTTAGTTGAACTGGACCGTTTCTTCTTTTTTCTTCCCGGAGCATAGTCGCTTCCTTCACTCTCTGACCGCACAACGCCCTCATCTCCATCCCTCTCTGCTGTCTCCACTCCAATCAAGTGCTCTGGGGAGCTTACTGGTAACTCCTAAAAAACACACAGTCTGATTATCACCTGATGACTGAAGGGCTTTTATACTATACCTATCACCTGTCATAATTAATTGAAACAACCAAATCATTTTGGCTGAGGCATTCTGCAGTCATCCATGGCGCTACCTTAGTCAGTTCATATTTCACCTCTAATTACACTAGCACTCACACTATTCTATCTAAAAACACAAAATAAACAGTAAATCCATAAAAAAAATTAAATAAATAAATGGGAAAATCAAGAAAATAAACAAAATAAACAAAATAACCAGCAAAATAAACAATAATTTTTAATGCAAACATTTTAAAGCTATGGTAAAGAAACATATAACTAAAAAAGGTCATTGCTATTCTTTTGCCAATTCTGTTTTGAAGGAATGGTGTGTGTTCTTGGCAATGTCTTCCTCAAAATAGAGACATATTCTTACAGGACATCCTGGTTAAATGCAGGTTAAATAAAATAAATAAATAAACAAGTTTAAAGAAATCCAATGGTTTTATGCACATTCAGGAGATTAATGGTTGTTAACTGATTCCTGGGAGCTCACAGGGGTCCTAGAGGGTGTTTGTGTGTCCCATTCAATACTTGTGACAGTTTCCTCCCTCAGACTGTTCTGTCATCACAGCTGGTCGGTTGACAGCTGCAGGACTGTATTTGACAGAGGCACAGTGGTAGATGATTGTTCCTCACTACACTAAACTTTGTCCAGACGGCAACTCACCTCTCTGATGGGCCTCTGTCTCTTGCTGCTCCTGCTCTCGCGGTTGCTCTTCTTGGCTTTCTTCTTCTTCTTGGCTTTGGGTACCTCGTCTACGTCAGACACAGCATCCTCCGGCTCGTCCTCATCTGCCGGTGACATGCGAGCGTTAGGAGACAGCACACGCGAGCAGGTCTGCTGCAGCTCGCGCACTGGCACGACTTAGCAAACACTTGTGCACGCGCGGGGTGACTGTGCTCACGCGCACATTCTGAATACCACAACAGCACAGGTTGAAACTTGTCTGTCTATGAAACTTTGACAGTTCGTGTCCGCACTCAGCAACACACGAGGCGTGTTTCTGTGCCAAGAGGCACTAAAAATTCACAAATAAAACTACAAACACTTGGTTGCCAAGTTAGCTAACTAATCTATCATGGCGAGTGACGGACGGCCCGAGCCGACTACTCCTGGCTAGCTGGAGCTAGCGTTAGCTTCGCAGTGAAGGCAAGTCAGAGAGATGGACCTTCTTTAGAGGGAAAGAGCGAGCTTACCGTGGAGAAGTGAGTGCTGCTCCGCAGCTCCAAAGTCTTCCCTCTCATCCTCGCTGCCCGACATTTTTCCAACGTTTTTATTTTATTTCTTGCTGGTCGAATTAATCCCTCCTAAACCTTGCTCCACGGTCGGCGAGGGAGGAGGGAAAATGACGTGGGACTGTAGGAGAATGGACCGGGGGAGTCCAGGAAGGGAGGGGGCGCAGGGCGCTGCAAATAAATATATAATAATAATAATGGCACTGGTTGGTAGCTATTCAGACTACTATTTTTATGTACAGAGCATCTAATTAATCACTTTCATACTCAAACAAGTTGGATAACAAGATTACACACACACTGACATTATGTATTTTTTTTTATTTTTAGGTATACTACAGAGGACTGAATGAACCAAAGTGTGGCATCCGTCGACCTTTGACGTGTGAGCCCCAAAATCGCACTGTCGAGTTCTAAACAATTACATGTAAGAAAAGTTTAAGCATTGAAACCCTACCTTCACACATTAGAAACTTACTGTAGTGTGTGTAGTCCCGGGTCGAGGTGTGCTCTTTCTCGCTGCAGGAATTAAAACAAGTCAGGCTGTTTGTGCGGCTGATGTTATTATCAGATGTTCATTCATTAAGCCCGGTGGAGTCAGTGATCAGCGAAATTCATAAAAGAGCCGTCAATGACCCGAAACACGTTGCTCTGTCCCCCCTTTTTCTCTCCCCCAACCTTAGAGGTAGAGCTTAGCTAACATCCTCACAAACACACAAAGGGGGCAGACATCCCATAATAATCCCCCCTCCCACACTCACACAGGACTCTGCATAGTTACCTCGCAACGGACAGACCATAATACTCAGCCTGCCCCCACCCCCTTCACCACACGCGCGCACGCACGCACGTACACTACCACTCCTAGACATGCATGCACCAGGCTCATTGCATGCACACTCCTTCTCCTCTCCACTAGTAGTCCCAGCCCCTAGCAACCCCGTTGTCATGGTGACACCCCCTCCCGCTCTCGACAGACCATAATATTTTAACAGCAGCATACATCCCATAATACACAACTCCTAAAAAGACAAGAAAGAAAAAATACCAGTCACATGGTCTCCAGGGGAGCTCAAGTCCAGTGGTGACAGACCATAATAATCAGCCAGCACTCACCTGGGAATGAGCATGACAACTCCAAGAAGTCTAAAGACCCCACAAACACAGGCAGTCGACATTCCTGGTACAGAATGCTCAGGTCAAACAGGCCTGGCGAGCTTGTGCAACACTGGATGAGTGTCAGATGTGTGGATGCTGCTCAAGTGTCGGCAAAGGTATCATACAGGTATTATTACGTTACTTTTCATCATGTATGTTTCACTGAGGAAGAAGACTCTGATCAAACCCTTCAAGTGCAGCACTGGCCAACAGGTGTGCAAGAGTCAGGTGTACATCATCGCACCAGCTTCCAGACTGATGCTGTGGGCACAGGTCAAAAGTCAACAAGTTTCTAATAAGAGTCTCTAAGCTTCAAGCTTAGTTTTTAGGGCGGTAAATAAGTCTTAAGCTGCTGTACCCAAGAGACCCATTTAAACCAGTAAATATTGTGTGTGCTTTTTTCAACAAGACTTCCAAGATGTGACTCTTGAAGGTTTTTGCACATTGACACTGTGTCAGTTACAGATGGCAAGCATACTGTACTACAGTCAGAGCATTAAGCTAATCAACATCCACTGTATGCCGGCTGCACTTTGTTTTCATGCTGGCACACATTATGGCCCTATGCTGCTTTAGCCTATTTTACAGAGTAAAAAATAAATATATATATAAAAGCAGCAGCCAGATGCTTTTGGCTCAGCTGTGTTTGTTTTGCTCTTACTATTATTTTAAAGCAACAAGTCCTAGCAGAGATGTTGCTCTTATAAGATCTTAGAATGAGCACTTGAGGGCCACATGTGAAAACAATCATGCTGCAAACACACTTACTGACACACACTGACATTCAGTCATTTTTAATGTTCATGTGTATTCAGGCAATTATGCAGACATTTATGCTGTGGAAGTGCAGTATCTCCCAAAATTCAGATGGCAAGGAAGAATGTAACAAAATTGTGGAATCATATTTGCAACAGGATTCTGAATTCTCAGTGAGCAGCATGTTCTGTCAGTTTACAGGGGCTGCATTGTTATTAAAGTGCACTAATCAGTAATGTTTTCTGCAGGTAACACCTTGTGGCTGGCATCATACTGTTACTCTTAGGAGTACAAAAATCTATCCGTGGACAGTTTAGTGGTAAGAATATTTCACACACCAGAAACAGTGATTTCAGTCATAACATGTTGAACAGAATGAGTCAAATTGTGAGCTCAGAGGGCCTCCACTGCCACTACATTGGCTACTGTGCAGTTTCCTCCTGTACAGTAGTCTACATGCAGATTGCATAGCAACAAAGGCCTATGTCTGGCCGATGTCTGTTACTATCGCTTGAATGCCCCTTGCACATGCATGTATGCGCGTGCACTTGTGCTCACGTGCATCACCGTCACCAACACCTCCTCCTACTCCCTCCATCCCATATGCACCGCCATGCCCGCACCTCACACGCACCACAAAACCCCAACCCCACCATCCTTCCATAATATTCATGGGTCGTCCATTCCCTCTGCCCCCTCCCCCCATGCGCACACAGCTCACCGCTTACTCTGCCACCCCCTCTTCCCTGCCTGACAACACTGCCGCCATCCCATAATATTCATGCACACGCTCCACACACATTCATACACAGAAGTGCATTCATCTCTTTGTTGGCAGAGATGCCTGAGCAATGTGAGCGTGCTCATGCACAGCAGTGTCTCTGCCCAATATGATTTGTCTGTCTGTTCTCAGGTTGGCGAGGCAGGTAGCCCTCAAGTGCACAAAAGTAACAAAGAAAATGAGGAGGGCGAAAATGGTGGTGGGTTACATTTGTGTCTCGTGACCTTAAGGGAATTTGTTCAGTAAGTCCAGAGTCACCCTGAAACAACCACCACTGAACAAGGCCAAACATCCATCCTATATAAGCATCAGTGAACAAAGTAAGATCAGTTTAGAGTTGTACCACCTCACAGTCTCTCAAAGTCTGCTGCTGCCTCCCACTATAACTGAGGGAATGCAAGTCATCTCTACATATATGTCATGCTGAAGCTTTAACAAGCATCTCTTTAGGCTCTGCAACCTGGCTACAGTCAATCAGTATTGGACCATTTCAGCATGATAAAATGTCCACAAATGGGGGAACGATAAAGATAAAAAAGAGACCAAGTTATTTACGAGAGAGGGGTGAAGGGATGAGCATAACAGAGGCGCCGGACATGACAGTGGCCACCTCATCACCATGGCGTTGCTGTGGGAGACAACGGAAGACGTCACTTGGAGAAACAGGGGACACAAAGGAGGGATACGACATGGGGAGGACTAAAAAAGGAGGGAAGGGGCCTAATAAGAAATCTGTCTTTGCTGATTGAGACACAGGAAAATGTGTGTGTGTGGATGGGGTACCCTAAGTGTCAGAGAGTTCAGGTAAATGGGCCACCGAAGCCTGGTCAGGGACTTGTAAATGTTTGGTCTCCAGTTCCACACTGACTCATCTGATTCAACAAATGAGCAGTAAATGAGTTTTATCAAATGTGAAAAAGTTATAGATGCAGCACCTTTCTTACAGATCTAATGAAATAGTATCATGATGTCCTGTTGTAGTCTTTTTTTGCCTGGAGATGTGGGAGACTCTAAAATGAGGGAAAAACAGACAATTATAACTTATAAATGCATTTAAATTCAAAAACTGTAATAAAATTGTACAAATGAACTAAAGTACATATAAAGTAATTGGGTATGGTATATATATGGTTAACTTGTAACACTGCATATTTTTAACTGCTTCATTAATGTTAAAACTATTGTCACTACTGATTAATAATAATAGCTTTTTAATTCAAATTTATGTTACAGAAGTCTGCTTTGTTATTCTTTACTGCTTTTTCCTAACCTTCGTTGAACACCCACGTCCATCCTCATACCCTCCTTCTCCTCCTATCTCGTGATTTATTTGCCTCAGTTCCAATATTTGTCGGCAGTGTGTTTTCTTCCCCTTGTCTAAATGTCACCCCTTCTTCTAAGACAATATAGGGAGAGGGAGAATGAGAGGGCAAATGCAGGGGAGATAGAGGAAGGGGAGGGGTGAACTCGTAAAAAGAGCAACAAAGTTTGGGAAAATTAAACATTAGGTAAGATACTTTCTCACATGCATATACCTATACATGAATACAGAAATGCCATGTCATACTTGCTGATGTCAGGATTTGGCAGGAGATGGCTTAGATCAATATTTCAGCAGAAACTTCAATTAAAGGAACAGAAAAGTTTCATGCTGTAAAAACATTGACAACAGGAGTACACACATAAACAAATACACAACAATTCCGCATGCATAAACAATCCAGATGCTAATTTTACCTCCCATGATGAAAAAAAAACACACAAAATAACAGACTTTTAACACATACAATATTCTTACAACTTTTTCCCAGAGCTCCCTCCCCTCCCTGTGCATCACTCCACACCCAGGATCACGTCTGTCCACTCTCTCCCACCCTCTACTCACTACCTCCTTTATAACCCATCACTCCCATCTCACTGCTTTCACTCATTCTCGCTGGTTCAGCCTTTCAACGTGGAATGGACTATGTTTTCTTGGGATGGAACTGAGGACTGAAGTGTTGACACAGAGTTAAATGAATGTTTTGGCAAAAAAAGAAAAAGTTACTTCTGGATTTTAACTTGTTCTACCTCCAGTGTAGATTTTCCTAATGTGCTCATTTAAATTGGATACCTGGACTTATTTTTGATGAGAATTTCTTACAGTTTGTAAAACATTCTGTGAGCATGTGTCTGTCAGAAAGTCGGGGACTGGCCGTTCTATGGAGAAAACTGATGCAGAAATTTACTGATTAAACTCTGGTTAAAATTTTGAGTTTGATCAGTTTGAACGCAGTATCTAAAAGAAAGAACTGGTAAGAACTCATTTTTCTGCTGCAACTAAGAGGAAGGTTAAGCAATATTTACCTTATATAAATTATGATAAATTACAGTAATTCTGTCATTTATTTCAGTGTGTAATTACGTTTGTGAATACTGTTATTAAGACACAGTTAACACATCATCATAGCATTCTGTACTGGATGGGTTTGAATATGCATGATCTCTGACCTGTTAACTTTTGATGACTTCAGATATGTGGGGATCATCCCCAGAATCTAGATCAGATACTTAAAACAGGACTGACTACGGCACACAGACAGACAGACGGACGGACGGGCAGAGCACTACAGCTGTGGAGACGGGCAGTGTGCTGTCCAACAAACCAGCCTGACACACGGAGACGGACAGACAGACAGACAGTCTGATGCCAACTGTCTCCACTGTCAATCTAACGGCACCACTCCTCCTCCTGTTGCTATGGGCAACCCACCCCGCCATGGCAACCAACTGGCTGTAAGTCTAGCGTGCATGGGAGGAAGAGAAAGAAGGAGTTTGTTTGTCATGCTATAACTTTTAAAAGATGGTGACATGTCTCTAAATCTCTTTCAGTTCCTCTCCTCTCTTTCTTTGTCTTGCTCCTGGTGACCTTTTCTCTTTTCTTCTTCTCTGCCTCCACTGTGCCTTCTCTGTCGTCTTCGCCTTGTTGTCCCTTGTTTCCATCCTCTCTAAAACTCTGGCCATCGTCACCTCTTCATCCCTTTTTGCACCCTCTTCTCCCTTCTTCCTTTTCAGCTTCATGCCTCTACTTAATGATGCATTAAGTCCTTGCCCATCCATTTCTCCTCCCAAATCAACCTATGATGCCAATTTCCACCTTTTCTTCACAGCTCACTGGCGAGGCTTCCTCGTTCCAGGCCTGTGTCTGGTGCTGCCCCATGTGCACGGCTGAGGGGACTGACCCCAGGGCAAGTGGGAGTGTGCAGAGCACGGGGGGAGGTCATGGAGTCTGTACGCAAGGCAGCCGAGATGGTCATAGAAGAGGTATTATAACACAGGCAAACATGGTGGAAATTATCTGCCATCATCTACCCCACAGAACACATTAATTCCATATCTAACATTATCACTATCATAACTCATCAGTGTATGATGGAGTTAATACATTTTATAAGAGTGTATCAACTCAGTGTTTCTGCTGTGCATAACTTAAGTGTCACTGTCTGCCAGTGTCAACACCAGTTCAGGAATCGTCGCTGGAACTGTTCAACCACCCCACGAGGGATCAATGTATTTGGCAGAGTTATGAACCAAGGTGTGCTCATTACTGATGCAATGTCACGCAGAAATACCCTGAACATCCATCTTCACTTACGTATCATATGCTCTATTTTTAATTCAGGCACTCGTGAGGCAGCCTTCGTACATGCTTTATCCTCTGCAGCAATGGCAGTGGCTGTGACCCGAGCCTGTACCCGCGGGGAGCTGGAGAGGTGTGGCTGTGACAGGAAGGTCAGGGGGGTCAGCCCTGAAGGTGAGCTCCAATTCTACTGCACAAACATGCAAGTCTGCACTGAAAGATCCAGCTGCTACACTGTTATCTGCTGTAATATCCCAGTAAGTGGCCACATATCAGACAGAGATGTCAGAGCAGGGACTCTCCATCAGTTGTTACAAATACATCGTTCTTGTAGACATGTGATCTGCTAAGGATTTACCACAAACATGCAAACATTTTCAAGCGCAAAAAGAAAAAGTACCTTTATTTAAAGCTCCTATGCCAGAGGTCATTCTAGTCCACACTGCCTATCTGCCTCTTCAGGTTTCCAGTGGTCAGGGTGCAGTGACAACCTGTCCTATGGTGTGGCCTTCTCACAAACATTTGTGGATGAACCAGAACGAGCCAAGGGTCTGTCAGCTGGACGACCGTTGATGAACCTCCATAACAATGAGGCTGGTCGAAAGGTTAGTTTACATGCACCATGCTTTTACAAGATAATCTTAATCTTGACATCTTTGTGACCTTGTTCCTTCTTTGTCAAAGGCCATCCTTCATAACATGCAGGTGGAATGTAAGTGTCATGGCGTCTCTGGCTCCTGTGAGTTGAGGACCTGCTGGAAGGTCATGCCTCCGTTCAGGCGTGTTGGCGTTGTGCTTAAGGAACGATTTGATGGAGCCACAGAGGTATCAGAATTAATGAAAAGTAAGACTAACGCTACAACTATTAGAGAAAAAGATGTTAACTCAAGTAATAAAAACCCCAAAAACCATACATATCTGCATATATACATATATATATAAATAAATATGTGTGTGTGTATATATATATATATATATATATATATACACACAGAGGAGAGACAAAAGAAAAGAGTAGAGATAGGACAACAAACAACTCATATACTGGGCCAATCTTCACAAAATT
>JAQQAE010008554.1:0-15136 GCA_029823295.1 Pseudamia nigra | reverse complement strand
CCACTAGGTGCTGCAGCCGAGACAATAAAATGTGATGGTCCACTGTGTCAAAGGCAGCAGTCAGGTCAAGCAAGACAAGATGCACATGGTCCCCAGAATGACTTTATATAAAACCACAAAGAATGAAAATTTGACATAAGTACACATTAAATGACCATTTTACCAAAGGTTGTTACATTTTGAATCCTAAATGAAGCTTGTGTGTAGTTCAGGCAGGAAGTCTGTTCTCAAGTCTAATTTTCTGTCCAAGCACTGTCATCCCTGCCTTACACACCCCTAATCAGCTGCACCTTTAAATCGGTCTATTCATTCTGCTATGCAGCCGCACCCACCAAAGTCTTCTAGGGTATAGGCAGTATTGGAAAATGCCAAGAATGCCATAGATTCAGGGGGCACCACAAAGGGGGTGCAGAAAAAAGTGAAACTTTGACTATTCTTATACTAAAACTAGTTAGTACTATTACTTGTTAATATAAAAAATAAAGCCACATAAATTTACAGTAACTGCATAGTAATGCATAGTCCATCCATCCATAATCTTCCGCTTATCCTGGTCAGAGTTGTGGGGGCAGCAGCCCACATAGAGAAACCCAGACTTTCCTCTACCCAGTCACCTCCTCCAGCTCCTCTGGGGGGACACCCAGGCATTCCCAAGCCAGCCGAAAGACTGACCTGTCATCTAGGACCAATTTGCTTTGGGAGACCCAACCAGGGGCAAATTGACCCTGACAACATAGCTCCTAGGACTCAGGCGTGCAAACCTGTCCGCCACAATAAGATGGCGATTCAAGGGGGGGGAGTAATGCATAGTGAATAATGATAATACTTTCTCACTGCCTTGTCAATCAAAATGCTATTCCTTTTCCAACCCTTGGTATATCAAAGTTGAGTTGACTTTAATCTAATTTGCATAAACAAATGCATTGTATACTATACATGTACAGTATAGTGAACATCATGCATCTCTAATGTTTTTCGTTTTTATTCTTGGAATCATCTTTTTTTATTTTTAGACTGTAACACTCAATGGTGTCATAGATTCTCCTCTTCAGATGTGCTGTTGAGATATCTGAATCTCACCCCTGCAAACTGGGCAATCTACAGATATCTCCATTTCAGCAACATCAGCAACAGGCCTGTTGCCTCCACCTCAACAAGGCGTCGATGCAGTAGCACCAAGCACTCTTTGTGTCCCCTCCACCTCAGAAGGGCCCAGTGATGCAGCATCAGGAGTGAAGATTGCACCATTAGACCCTGCTGACTGACCATCTCCTCTGATAAGGTTTGAAGAGTTACATCACATTTCAAGTTGAAAGCAGTGTCACATTGAATACACAAAAGGATGGGTAAAGGTGTCTCAGTATTTTAAAGGAACAATCTGGCTTATATAGTCTTTAAAAAGATGATAGCTTCACATTTTTTGTATATATTTAATTCTAATTTTCTCTACTTCTTGTTAACTGTTTTGACAGGGCGACTTGTTTTTTTAGACTAAAAGAAACTGTCAGAGTCAGAACTATTGAGTTTTATATGTGCGTGTATGTAACTTGGCAGTAGAATTTATTGTGTTGCAAGAGAGGCACCACCTAAAATTTTATCTAGGGTGCCAAATTCGTTAGGGCTGGTACTGGCACCCACACAACGACCACTCATCCATAAATCCAAAAAATAATCTCCACCTCACCAACATCCTCCTGAATTAATCTGAATGCATAACAATAATATAATAAACTCCAAAACATATGTCTTCCATACTCCAGTTTTGTCATATAAATGATAATGCCAGGTTCTGCTATGGAGGTTTTGAGATCTCAGGGGCCATCTGTGTCAGGCATGTTTAGATTGTCCCAGAGCACTGCCAAAATAAAAAAAGAAATGCATATACAACTTAGAAACACATTCAAATCAAACAAGAGTGTCCTGCCTCAACTGAATATAAAAGAAGACTGCACTTCAGGACTTTTGAAATGTGTGTATAGATCATTATTTAATAAGTCATCTTTGTCTGAATATTGGTGGAATACATGAAGAGGTAAATTCCTTCCAGTGTGATTGGGTTTTAAGCAGCAGGACTAAAACGGTTACTACTAGTTATATACTGGTTTCTGCCTCTGAAATTCTCCAGACTTGAGTTCAGGCCAGAACGAGGAATCTACTCTCTGGCTCAGCCTTAAAACAGGAAAACAGGGTGAGACAGCCAACATGGCAAAAGAGTGGGCATCAGGAAACGATGATAATATTTATATCATTGCCAGGGTAGGATTTCTGGCACCATAACATTGTCGCACCTGTTATTTCCGTCAGCCAGGGGTGCCAGGTTTCAGGGTGAGGGTTAGGTGTCCATCTCTCCCTGGGCAGAGGGTGTGTATGGATCGTAAGTGAATGCGCAAACATGTGTGAAGACAGAAAACTGACTTAGTCAACAGTTCAATCAAATGCAGGAATAAGTGGCACCTTCATGGTTTATAAAGACAAGCAGAAACGGAAGGTAAATGGTGAGTCTGTAGCTCATCACAGCAGCTCATAACAAAATTACAGACATCTGGAAAGAAATGTGTAAAACCGTAATGGAATGTGTAAACTACTTCTGTTTTCTCTGTTTTTAATGTGTACCTACAGAGCACCACATCTACAAGACACACACATAAACATTCATAGTGATGGACTGTCCCTCGGTCACATTTTCCTGCAGCCATCATTCAGAGGCAGAGATCACAGTGTCACCAAGATGTCAGCCAGCGAGATTAAAGGAGCCAGACAGTCGTTTGGCTCTGGTGCTACATCTTTGTGAGCTGAGCTGAGGAGGTGGGGTAGTTATTATAGACTAGGGCTCATCCTCATGCAGTTAAAAAAATCTATGCACAGTGTTTGATGTTCAAAGCTTCTACATCAGGCTGAGGGATTGAAAAGGGCTTTGGCACAGCAACACCAAAAGAGTGTAGTCAGTTTAGCCTGCAGCTTGTGAACTTAGTAACTGCAGACAACTTTAGCTAAACATTAACATACTAGTTAAAGAGGATCCAACCCAACCCAATAGACTCAAGTTACCAGGAATTTCAAAAACAATGAGTCAAAGCAGTGTGGCATATGACACAGTAATGTACATATAAATAATGGAATGTAATGTGAAAAAAGAAAAGACTCCTCATATCCTCATATTTATTACACAAAAAGAACAGCAAAGGCATCACCTTCATCATATACGTAATTAACCACTTTGACCTCCAAAAAACTGCACTACTCAGTAATGTCCTGATATGTGACCATTCAGAATTAGTAAAAGTAGAAAAAAGTTTTTTCTTTTTTTTCATAAGTATCATTGTTTATGTTATGCACAAAAGCAGGCTGTCATGAATGTGAAGAGAACATACACTTTGATTAGAAAACAGCAATGTATGGACAGCAAAAATAAATGCCATTAGAGACAATGTGTTAATTTTCAAATCAAAAAATGCACATAAAGAACCAAGCCTTTGGTACAAAGTTCTGAAAAAAGAAACTCATATTTTAACTACTTACATACTGTTTCTGCAACAATGAAAAATGTAAAGCCATTCATGAGTGTAAAGCCAGAAGATTTAGTCACAGGCAAGTTACAGGTCAGGCATGTAGTGTAGTAATGTTCAGAAGGCAAAAAAACAACACTGCTTGATTCAGTACTGAGGAAAAGGTGCTTAGAAACACCTTTGATGAGCTGTTGTAAATCTAATATGTTCATTTGTATTACGTATGTAACATAGTACTTTGTGCAATGGCTACACAAAATATGAGGTCACACACAAAATACATCATATTGGACTGTATAGGAAGTACCAGCATCACTGTCAGATGTAAATACAGTATATGGGACAGAGGGAAGCTGTTGCTGATGCATCTGCAAGGCTACACTAGTCAAGGCTAGAATCCAGACCTGAGCATAGAAAATCCATGTTGATGTTTGGCATGAACTTGAGGTGTACTGGATGTGACTGTTCCTTGAAAAGTGCTGTATTCACGGTCCTTTCAGGTGCCCTGGCAGGCTAATCAGATCACACTTCTGCACACTGCAACAAAAGCTGTTTCAGATTACTTTCTTGTCTTGGTCAGCTCCAATGGATGCCACATACATTCTAATGTTAAGTTGGTGAACTCACACTAAAGCACTTGGAGTCAATACACGGTGAGATACAGTTCAGAGTCCATATGTACAACATCAATGAAAAACAAGTTCACAGTTCAGAGGTTATCAGTGAAGGCTTCTGGGTGGCAGAGATCAAATGATGACAGTCTCAATGTGAAAGGCTTGAGAGTAGGTAAAAGAGGATGCGTGTTTCTGGAGTCCAAAGGAAGGAGGAACCACACGGGTGGGAGATGAAGAGGAGGAGCTGGAGGAGGCTGGGGAGCGGCTCGCCCATCGGGAGGGGAGGCGTCGATTGGCCGGACGGGCAGGCCTTGAGAAATTCTTCTGGAAAGAGGGTGAGGAGATGGAAGACTCTTTGCTTTCCTGATGAGAAACAAATGAACTATCATTTAGGATTATCACACCTTTTCATCAACTATCAAATTCAGCACTCAGATACTTTACATTTTGTCACGTGTTCCATCTGTTGTCTTCTTGACCCTGGGGAAAACAATAGGCATATTTCAAACAGGAAGACTTGGATAAGTTCAGCACTCTCCTGTGACAGCTACAGGGAACATTAGTAGAAACCTGTGCTCTTGATCAAGAAGGGAAAAAATAGGAACAAAAACACGAATTTCTCACACATGCCAAAACATCCAGAATTTCAGCCTATTGATATCTCATTTTGGACAGTGCCCGTCGCTTGAGGTTAAACTAAGGTCTTTATAATCTGTATAGTCTTTTCTTGAGATGAAATAAAAATGAGCTTTCAGCTCCACAATTTCTTTCACATTTGCATGACTTTAAAGCAGCTTAATCACTAAGGCTTTCTCATTTGCTGGGGCTGCCAAGGGCACTTAGTCAGCTGGCTTCTTGCAGATACCCCTGTAATTACAACACAAAGGCCAGAAAAATGCTTCCACTGTGCAGTTCTGTGGAAGAAGTGAGACATGAAAGACTAATTTTGGTGTTAGGTGGTAGGAGATACCGATGAGGGCAATAGACCTCCTGCCAAGTTAACTTTATTCTCCACACCACTTGTTGCTTTTGTTAAGAGCCTTTAAGCAATGGAATGGCCCAGATGCCCAGATTATAATGGAGGCTTTGGCCTGCTTCTGTCTCTTAGCACATACCAGAAATAAACAACATTCCCACTGGAGCTGTCCTCAGTCAAGGGCAATTTCTGAGTCTTTCAGAATGGAATGGAACAGAACGAAATGTGCAAGGTCCTCCAGGTCCTGTAATTGGGCTTGAAAATATAGGCTGGTGTATTTTAGTCAAACAAAACACAGACTTTGTTGTTTTTTTATTCCAGTAGAATGCTTCTAAATGTTAACATCTGTGGAAACACTGTGAAAAACACACCTGCTGAGTGGAAAAAGTGTTTATCGGTAGAAGTGTGAACACAGACTGAATCTATCAGACTCAACCCACCTGCACTCGATGTTGCACTTCTTTCACCTCGATGGCACTGTGGCTGCTGTGCTGCAAATGTGGGTTGTGTGAAGGTGGTGTGTGTCTTATGGTAAGAGGCAAGGTGTCCACTTCCAACCCGGTGTCCTTGTGTTTATCGTCTGTGATACTCAGGTTGGGGCTTGATGCTGTCTCTCTCTGTTGGCTCTTGTTTTGTTGAGCCCGGGCTGCACTCTCATAATTCTTCAAAATCCTTTCTACTGCCCCATAGTTGGACCTGGTTCCCTCAGGCCTTGGGTATGCAGCCAATGTAAGGGGCTTCCAGGGGTGGTCATTCATCATTCTAGGTCCAGGTCTTGCAGAGTCAGACTGGGAGGGAGGAGAAGACACGTGTTTTGGCTGCACTTGGTGTCCTGCCTGTGTCGTCTGTCTTTGTCTGCTCTCAGCACTGAACTGCTGGGGTGAGACACCAGCCCTGCTTGGCTGAGGTTTTGCTCCATGTGTGCATTCATTCTTGGAATTGGAAACCTCCACATTCTGAGCTGGCTGGGTATTTACAGGCAACTCATGCTCTGACAAGTGAACTTCTGTGGCTGCTCTGTTTTGTGTTTTCTTGTATGGACTGTTTGCAGCATGCACTTTGTGCTTAACCTCAAAATGGTGTGCAGAACTCTGAGAGGTTACTGTGGCGGCCTCCCACAATGCAGCATGTGACTCTTCAGATGAAACATCAAAAGAGTTTTCTTGCTTCATTCTGATTTCTTGACTGTTGAGGCCGCATGTGCTTTGGCCTGCTTGGATCTCAGGGCCCTCATTTATGGAATCCGAGATGAAGAGAGAGACTGGAACTTCCGGATCCACACCCAGGATGCTAGTGGTGACGTCCATATAATGTGGCTGAAACTGAGTCTCTGTGGGAGGCAAAACTTCACCCGATGTAAAAGTTCCTGAAAACATTGGCTGGTAACCCATAGAAGATGCATCTGTTAATGTAAAACTGTGCTCTTCATCTACCCCACGGCCCATCTCTGCCTGAAATATACAGCGGTTGAATTCTGCTGTTTTTTGTTCCAGCATTATGTTTCTTCTTGAGCCTTGGAGGTTAGGGTTACTTAGGGCTGGTTTTATTTCCAGTGAAGACAAGGGCAAATCTACAGGCTTTTCTTTGACAATTGGAGGCATATGATGAATCTCTGGGCTTTGTAAATTTGAAACACCAGAGCTGTAACCTGAGCCCAAGTCTTTCCCAGCAGTTAAAATGTTAACTTCTGAGAAGCTTTTCTGAACAGTCCCATATGTAGATAGCTTGATATTAGTGAACTTGCTTGCATCACAGGACCAGCGGTTGTGACAGCAGCCGACATTACAGTTAGAGTTAGTTGGTACAGAGCATGATGTTACCACACCATCTATTAACACTTTTCCTTCATTTTCTTGAAGCATAGCCTCAAATTTTCTAACAATGGATGGGCTGCTACACTTTCTGTCCATGAGAACACATGGGCTATGGCACTTTCTCACAGTCGTTATGGGGGATTCTGGGAAGTAGAGTTCTGTGTCCGGATGGGTAGGGGTACTAAGGTTCCAGGAAGACGTACGGGGAGGGATGGGTGGAGCTGCTTCAGTCTCAGAAAGCATCCCAGGATTAGTCTGTGCATCTTTGAGGCCATCAGAATCAGAGGTACTCGCTCCCCAGGATTTACTTGAACCTCTGTTTGCCAGCCAGGTGTTGTCTGGTGATAAGGTGACCCAGTTGTCCCTTTCCAATGCTCGCAGTTCATCATAGATCTGACCGAGGTCACAGGGTGTTTCATCAACCTCCAAATTGGTGTGTACAGGGCCCAGCATATCCCTCTCTTCAGTCAGGCCCACAGAGTCAGGCTGATTTCTGAACACAATTAAACAGACAAATGCATTTAAGTAATATTTTACTATGAATTATTAGTACATCTTATTTATGTGATTTCATAAATAATTTGCAATGGAGGCATGCTTTCAATGATTTACTACACTGAAACACTACACTGAAAATCAGGAACTATACTGAGTTTACACTTGTAAGCATGAGAAACAGCAGTTATTATTTTTTCATCTTGGTGCCAGGAATTTTGCATTGAGGATTTATTTACCTCTTATCACTGCTCTTCTTTCTGATCTCATCCTGGTAGCTACAAAGCTCTTCGCTTACACGGGCAATTTCCTTCAGTGCCTGAGATGGGCAAATGGAGAGACAGCAAAGACAAGTAGATGTGTTAGATACTGTGTTTTGGTAAATTCCTGGGTAAAGTCATAACTTTGAGTTAATGGTGGACTGGATAAGAAGAATTGTGTTAAGAAAGAAGGAACGGCCAAGGTCTGAATACAGCAGAGAACACAAAAACACTGTAGACATTTTTGTGATAGCAGTACCCAAAGAAAATAGTTAACAAACACATTGATGCATGTATTCATGTTAATATAGTATCTTTATTATTTACACAAACGGCTCCAGATACTTACAGCATTGAGAGCAGTGGTGTTCTTCTTTTTGTCACTGCCATAATTCAGCTCGGCCCAAAGAGGTCGTTCTTGAGGATCTTGATGGACACACCCATTCCCTTTGGAGACATTTTTCTGAGGCACTCCACATCCAGGAACTCCATGAACACTGATGTCCAGCTCCAGTGTATCAGCAGCTTCCCTGGTATCAGTGGCTGAATCATGCTGCCAAGTGCCTGTTGATCTCAATTCATCCACCAGCACAGGTTGTACACAGTCATTGTGGGTGAGCTGACCACCAACATTAAACTCAGAGGAGCTTTCTGTCTGGAAACAGGTGGAGCGCTGACCATCACTGCTACCACTAATGATCCTATTGAGACCAAAAGCAGGAAAAGGCGTATCTCTGCTCAGCTCTGATTGACTGCTGCTGCTCAGTGGCTCAGAGCAGGAGTTGTCGCTGAGTACACTGGAGCCTGCACTGCTTGAACGTATGCTAAGCCTGTGAGCAGCATTGACTTCGCAGTGTCTCCCACTGTCCAATTCAGTCCCTTCACGCTTCGCCTTCACCTCACAGTACAGCTACAAACAGGAAAAAGAATAGAAGTTGTCATTTTTTCACAATATATATAAAACTGGCTTGTTAAACTATTAAGAAAAGGTCAACAAATTTCAACAGATCGATTGAGACAACTATAAATAACCAAATTCTAGTTTTATCAAAATTTGTCAACTTTATTCAGGTAGGATACACATCATGTGTGGGAAGCATGCTCAAAAAAGTTACATCATGACTATTTGATGCAGCATTTTTACTTTGGGAAGGTTAGATTAAAATTAAATATATGAGCCAACAACAAACAGACCACAAAATGTCAAAACATGGCAAAAGCACAAACTCTTATCAAGTCATGGGTGTAATGAAATGAAACATAAACACAGGCAAACCAGAGATGATTAAAAACATTCAAAGAATTTGGTGATATAAATTTGGATATCCCTTGCTGTTCTCCCTTTTGACTCCCAAAATAGTGGCTATTTCATGTTTTCTGGGCTCCCGTCCCTTCGCTTTTTTCTTCTCTCATTTTCTGGTCTCAAAGGGGCAAATGAGCTCCACATGTTCTATTCATAGCAAATTGTTGCAGTGATTTAGCACTGTTTAACTCCCTTTGTATGGCTTCTCTCATTTAAACATTAACCTGTTGCTCTGGACATGTCAGGTTTCATTCCATCGGGTTCTTCATCACACATGTATCTCTATCTTTCCCCCGTTCTTCAGTGGTGAATTATTTCTCTCCTTCTCTTATTCCAGTTACTTATTTCTCTTAAGCAAGCCTTTTTAGCCCATAAGACAAAAAAAATACGATTGCCTTTGCTCTAATGTTTGCTCTAATGGAGATTACTGGGATCATCATGGACAGGTGAATAGGTTTCCAATGTCGTTTTCTTCAGTCATTCCAAACTATACATACAATTTCACACAAAGACGTATCTTAAGGCTGGCAGATGTGCCGGTTCTCGCTCCAAAGAGAAGAGAGAAAAGAAACAGGAACAAAGAAAATGGAACCCACAGAGGGGGGAAAACACAGTATTTCTACCCAGTATTGATTGAAGGAGGTTTGGGATGTCTGATCTCATTCACACAGTGTACTGTGACACAATCGCATGTGAACATCGGAACTCACAGAGTACATGTATTTGTACTGGATTCTCATGTATTTGCAGCCAAAATAGTGGCATAGTGCTCTATTCCTTTATGTTCACAGTGTACGTCAGCCTTTACACACCACATGGAAGCATTTTTCACTAAAACATAAAAACTGATTACAACTGAATCACCTTTTTTTGAACTACCGGTACTGATTTAGACAGATTATTGTCTGAGATGGACAAGTAGATTTATCTCATTTAAATTCCTTTTTCATCTGATTATTTTCTGCAATGTCCCATTTCTCCTGCACGCCAAGTTTACTGTCTGCACAATTCCAGGTTATAGTCTCGTTTGCTGTCTCAGTCTTTGTATAAATAGCACACATAAATAACAGAAACCTCTTCCTCCTCCTTCCTATCCATATAATCTGCAGCTGCACTGATCACTGATATTGTTTTGACACTGTTTGCAGTGAACAGGATGTGTAGGAGGGAAGTGTTACCCACTAAAGGCAGCTCTGTGCTTAGGAAGTTGTATATTATGAATGCAACGGAAACCTCCTGGGAAATACAAAGAGCTACAGTATATTTGCTAAAATATAGATGTTCCTTTATTGATAAGACCTTCACTTTCATCTAAACTGGATCCTGACCTCTAAATCAAAAAATACTAAATCATCAAAACTTGGCAAGCATTGCCCCGTAAACTGAGATCACCTCACCTCTTCTATTTTTCTCTGCATGTCCTTCAGCTGGCTTTCCCACTCCCTCCTCTCCACATCGAACCTCTCCAATAGCTCTGCTTTCTCCCTTAACCAGTCCCTCTCATTATGTTCCAGGCGACAGCGCAGGTCCATGGCTGCTGAGTGTGTGTCCGCCAGAAGCTTCCTCTGCTCTTCCCTCTCCCGGCGCAGCGATGTGGTCTCACTTTGCTGGTTTTGAGCACTCCGTGACACCGCAGTGGCAGGACCCGCTGCTGTCTGGAGCCCTCCGCTGACTAACCCAGCACCCTCTCTAGATTCCAACTGAAGAAAAAGGAAGAGACAGGGAGCACAGAGGAGGAGAGAAAAAAGGGAGCAGGGAGATGGGGGGGAAAAGAGTGGGAGAGACAGTGAGGCAAACAGTTGGTGGTGATAAGAATTCACATTGCGGTTGCAAAAAAAGAAAATGAGAGCCAAGAGAAATTGTTAAAAGTGGAATTAAGAGAATGCAGGAGTGGCAGGAAGAGAAGGTGGAGGAAGTGGGGGAATAATATACCATGGGGACAAGTGTGAGTGGGTTCATTGGAGGGAACATGAAGAAAAGAGAAGAGTGAGAGATGAAAATATCCTGTAAGAACTCACACACAAGGTTCAGGGTTCAAGTCTCTTTTCTAAGGTCCCTCACTAACACAGGATACAGACGAGGATATGGCATATTCAGCCACAGCAAAATATGTCTGCAAAGGATGCACATACATAGTCCAATGACACTCTGGTGTAAAACATTTCCAGGGCAATGTGGATACTTATCATTGCTCAACACAAATTATACCGAGACTAAAGACACACCAAATGATTGCTATATACAGTACACTATATTGTCAAAAGTATCCGCTCACCAGCCTTGACTCGCATATGAACTTGAATGTTGGTGTCAGTCAACATCGACAAATTAGCTGATATTCATTTATGACAGTGACGACTTTTCATCTGTTGTGCTTTAATAAAGATATAAAGACAATAAACATAATAAAGGTTTAAAGACTTTAAAAACTGTTCAGTACTTTTTAAACTGAGACCTTTGTCTCCCCAGCACAAAAGATGTAAAGAATAACAATCAGAATAAGAATTCCACTACCTTAATGAATAGCCTTTCAGCGTTTCAAACGAATATGCTGCATCAAAAGACTATAAAAAACTCCACGGAGACTATCAACAAAAAAATATGTTCATGCTATTTTTTCAGTACTAGAGAGAACTGTCTCCATCAACACTGTATGAAAATTTTGTTGCTCCAATCGTAAGTGCTTCAGGTAGAAATTATTTTTACAGGTAAGGTTAAGTTTTTATGCACATTACATCCACCTGTGACATTTTTCTCAAGAATACAAGTGACCACAAGCAGCGCTAATGTGGAGCCACTGAATGGCTACCAAATGAAATGACTTAAAATGAATTACAGTGGTACCTCGGACAACAAACTCTTCTGACAACGAAAAATTCGGATACCGAAGAAAAAAACTACAAAAAATTTGACTCTGACAATGAAATTTAAACCGGATAACGAGTAGTCACTTCCGGGCCTTGGCAAAGCTAACAGCCATTAGCCAAGCTAACACAGGCAAACGGCTAACAGCCATTAGCCAAGCTAACACAGGCAAACGGCTAACAGCCATTAGCCAAGCTAACACAGGCTAACGGCTAACAGCCATTAGCTTGTGTTATGGAGAGGCTACTGCTGCTTTGGATCAAAGAGAAGGAAATCGATGGTGATACTGTACCATCATTGAAGCCATCGGGCAGCGGCGTGTCCGCCGTCGGGCCGAGGGCGGCGGCGTGTCCGCTGTCGGCCGCGGTGGTGGAGTTGTTTACAGTTATGGACGTGTACAGTGTCCACGGACACACTACCAAGTCATAAGCCAAAGTGAGAATACATTTTAAATCATTCTTAGAACTAACTTCATTCATTCCGTTTCAGATAATTAACATAACTTTCTTTTCAAATAATAATAATGAATAAATGTGCACGTAGGGGTGTGTAATACATACTTTATATGGGAGTTTGTCATGGGTCCAGAACGGATTAATTGGTTTTACATGCCTTCCTATGGAAAAAGTCACTTCGGATAACGAATAATTTGGATACCAAGCGTGACGCCGGAACGGATAAAATTCGTTATCCGAGGTACCACTGTATAGATTTTTCTATGTCTGAACATAGTTGAAAACACTTAACAGAGTGTGACTGCACTTGTAAATAAAGTATAGAAAAGGTCTAGATGCCTAACGTCATGTAAAAATTGTATGCATTATACTCTTAAAATGTTACCTACTTTTGAATTATTTAAGGGTGTAGATTTTTATTATGTGTATCTGTGGTAAATTTGCATTTTATGTTGTTGTTAAAAAAGGGGAAAAAATCTTGGCTTTGGAGTAGGAATAAATCCAAGACAATGCCTGAGCTTGTGCTTATATACAAGTGTGTTTGTGTATGCATGTGTGTATGTATGTACGTATGTATGTGGGTTTATGTGCATGCATTGGGACAGAATGTATATGAGCATGCCAGAGTGTGTTATTTCAGTATTCAGTCACAGACATTGACCAAAGCCTTCTTACAAGCCTCAGTCATGGTGCTATTTCTGCTTGTGGCCTCGAGTCAAAAATTATGGTGGAGAAAAAAACAAGTCAACCCTTTCTGTTTTCCTGTGGCACTTCTCAGAGCTATCCACAATTACAGATGGGTGATGATGGGTGCTGTCCACAGTCTATTTAGGCATCCAAAAGTAAACAAATAGTCAAAGTGCCAAACAGGATGACTGAAATTGAAAAAAAAAACTAACTAGTGCTATTCATTGATTGAGAAAATGTAGGCAAACTATCCCCTTAATGTCCTACTGGAAATTATGGAGTTACCGGTACTGACAAGCAACTGGGAAGCAGGTCAACAGTTTGACAGCAAGTTCAAGGAAACATATTTGTGACTGCATACACACATCGTGGCTTCACTGCAGAGGATCAACCTGTGGCAGCTTTGGGCCACCCTGTATGTCACAGTGTGGTACAGGGTATATAAAGGTAACTGTGTCACCACAGTGACCTGCTATAAATAGTGGGCACACAGCCTTGTACAATGTCACATTCCTAAGGGAGGAGGAGAGACGAGGTAAAGGCCGGAGGGGGAGCTGGCTGCTAAAGCAGAGTGAGATGTCTCCTAGCTGCCAGCAGCTTTCATAAATCAGTGGCATGCGGAGAAATATGCCTGGAAATATCCGGCCTAAGACCTCTGCCTGGGACCTTGGATGTTTACTTGGTATTTGGTGGTGGAAGTGCCCAAAAAGGATGTGAAAACAATATACAGTAGTTATATTCATGCATCCATAGCCCACAGTGAAAAGTGGTGTGTTGTTGTTGAGACTAAAAAAACCAACAGGCCACTACTTACAAAAAACATTTTGATGCATAGCCATAACATGTACCCTCTTCACATTAACACTTTTTTTTACTTTGTCACCTTATGTACCCATATTATATTAAATGTTTCTAACAAGTCCATTCACTCAAAGACATACACTTCAGCTAAAGCTAAAATAATATGGTAATTTAATGTTTGTGGGTTGATAGCATGAATGTCCGGACCAGTCAGACAGCTGCAGCTCAAAGCTACAGACATGTAACATTTGAAAATGTCATCTATATATCCACCACCAAAGAACTGAATCTAAAAAAAAATCTTAAAATTCCAACTCAGACAACCCAGAGGCTTTAGATCACTTAAGTATCTGACACTAATTCACAACTTCATACTATGATCAACACTTACATTCTATCTTTGAAAGACTTGCTGTTTCAGCTCTGTCTGAGCTAAAAAGGGCTCTCCCCTACAGTGAAACCAACATGTGTAAAATGACAGTGGAGTCTCTCACCCATGCTGAAATTGTTCACATTTCACCTCCAAGTGAAATGAAGTTACACCCACTTTGCTCGACTGACCGTGTACTGATTTATATGCATTCTTGTCTAATTTTCTACAGTCACATGGACTTAAACCATCAATTAGATGAAACAATATTTCAAATTAAGTCAGACTCATCCAAGATCAACAACCAAATGACAAGTGTGACAAATGGGTAGACTAAACTTTGTTTAGAGAGCTGATTTGGAATTACTGTACACAGCTAAGTGGCACACAGTATATAATCTGTAAGTGATTCATTAAATCCTTGGGCAGCAGATGACTTAAGAATCCCTCACTTGATATGCAGTCAATGTGATGCGCAACCTCAGATTAGCACTTAGTGAACATGTCCCCGAAATACAGACTGTGGTAGGATGTGGCATCAGAACAAAACAACTTTTACAACTTGGGCTAAGCCCGCCTTGCATGGCTAAACACCAAGTCACATTTCCTTTGGTCTGTTTGTGCAATGACAACATCATGAGTTTACATGTGTATAATGAATTTCCCTTAAAATGTCAAAAGCATCAATAAAAGTGCGAAATTCTTTAACTGTAGTGTTTTATATTACACAAGCACACATGTACTCTATATACTACACTTAAAACTTCATAAATGTATAAAAACATTTCCCGACACAACAGTTTTTCTTCTAACTATAAAATCACAATGCTATTATTAGAAGTGGCAGTCAATTAACAAAGATGCCTCATATACATTAGCATCTCAGTAACTAGTGTGTGGGTGTGTGGGTGTAAGACTCACCTGCACTGTGTGCCGTGTCTTTGTCATTGCACCCAGACGTTTACGCTCTCACGAGTAGAAGTTACTTAT
>JAQQAE010008552.1:0-15138 GCA_029823295.1 Pseudamia nigra | reverse complement strand
TTAGAGGGTCCAAATAAAATGTTTGAGACCATGATGACCCATGAAAAAAATGTATTCGCTTAGTATTTTCAGATAGAGTGTATGTCTATGGGAAAAAAGCTTCTTGGAGCTGGACAATCGATTCCCCAGCGGCCAAGTGGTGGGATTACACTGTAAAGTTACTTCCACATTGGCCTCACTGAACAGCCCCGGTCGTTGCCCCTTGCTTACAGCACATTAAGAAGGGAAATAAATGGTACAAATTAACTTGTGACAAGGCCACCTCTGAATTCAAAACTGTTCTGGGTAACTACCTTGTGAATGTAATGAGAGTACGCCATAGGTGTGCAATGCTGTCATCAAAGATAAATCTATATCCAGACCTTTGACTTGTGGAGTACCGGCCTTTAAAAATCCACAGTTGTCCATCGCTCATATGATTTTCCCCAAAAAGACACTAAGTCTAGATGTTCTCTCACAGATTTTATATATGGAATAACCACTCCCTTCTCTGTATATTTGACAGTTTTGTCAAGAAAAAAAAAAAACAACATCATTTACTTCTTGGATTAAGTTTACCTTGAGCTTGCATCCGTGTGCGCACAAGTGCAAGTGGATAACTGGCCAGTTGTCCACAGGTACTAGAGATTGTGCCACAGCCCAGCAGGACAAGGACACCAGGGTTTGCGGAGTCTTTGGGGTGGTAAGACAACCAGGCATTCTTCAGACTCTGAGACAGAGGAACATAGCAATAAAAGAACGTTAAACATTTGTGAATCTTAAAAGAGAGCGATCAAGATGAATATAATACAGATGAGGGAACTGTTGCCCAAATCAGAAAAGTTGATTTAATTAAATTAAAAATACAGAAGCAGACTAATGTATCAAACACCACATGATGAAGTAGTTGATCACATGTGAATTAATTTATTAAAGTGCACTGTGAGATGAAATATCACTTTAAAGTGGAGCACTAATCCTTCATACCTCATAAACAGCGAGGTCTATCCCAGCGTAGGGAATGATGCCCAGTAAGTTTGGAATATAGCCCTTGTAGAAAGCCTTGACCCCTTCATTCTTCAGGATTTTCTTGGCACAGTCGAACATTCCTGAGAACTGGCCAGTTTTCCTCAGTGTCAATCTGGTTTTCAAAACCTGTGAAACAAAAAAAAAAAGTTGAGCCCAGATGTTTAAAGGAATGTGGAGTGGTAGGACGATACTCTTTAGTGGTTGTTGTACCTCCATAGGGTAAATGGCTGTCTGAGCTGTGGCCCCAGCCAGTGAGCCAGCCATGAATCTCTTGTGTGTTTCTATTTTTTTACCCTCTGATGATAACAGCTTTTTATACTGTGACAAATGAAAGGAAACATATGAGAGAAAAAAGGGAACTCTCAAGTACTACTATTCATATTGTGTAACTGTGATGAGTATAGTAAAGCTGGCTTTGCAGACAAGCCCCTTACTTGTTCGTAGGCCATAAATTTGATGGCGGTCTCGGGTGCAATCTTTAAAACATTGATTCCATTGCCTCTCCATAATGACGTCAAACCTCCTTCTGTTATCATTAGCCTAAACCCGCTCACCAAACTTATGTTATTAGATTTGGAGGCATGAACCTGTAGCAAAAATATATAAGATTATACAATGTGCACCAATTTGCAGGACAAGCCTCAAATACTGCACATCTATTGTGTTTTGCTTCCTGTAAAAAAGGACACATTTGTCTTTCTCAAGACTTGCCTGCATAAAGACTTTCATCCTGTCCAGAGGGGCAGTGCCAGTACGGGACACAGCCCCTGCAGCAGCACCTGCAACAAGCTGCTTCCACCAGACGCCTGAGCTCTTCTCCTCCTCTGTGAATTCATCAGGGATGGCGAGACTGTCACCGATGTCCAGAACCTAGAGAGCATGCAAACACATTCACAGACAGCATTGTAACACATGCAAATTACTGGTGTTTAACGCAGTGCTTCTACAGCCATAAAATCACCTGCTCAGTAGTTTACCTACTAATATAACATTCAACATGTTCAGTTAAATGTCTTATTTCCTGATGCCTTTACAAGAAAGTACAGCATTTATTTAGCATGATGTCTGTGGAGTTGGTAACAAGAACCAAAACCTAATTTAGCACTTCTCCTTTTGTGGTCTGCTATCAAAGCAGGGTATCAGCAGCCAAATATGGTTTTATAAAACAAAAAACACATTTAATTTATCATGTAAATTTTACTATTCATGCAGAAACCGCTCATTGAGGAAAGGCCTGAGCTCCTTATCTTTCAGCCAAAACTGCTTGTTGTGCAATCATAATCACTGAGCTGACTGAAGCCTTGTCTTTCAAGTCTTAGTTGTTTCAGATAAACATATCCAGTGTTTTTCCAACAGCATAAAGGTATCTAGTCATGGCAGCAAAGGCATATCGGAAATGTTGTGTAACTATACCGCACAATGGTGTGTTGTAGTAGCTTCTACTTCCAAGTGATTAAAGGTTACTCAGCAAAAATAAGATAAATGTGCAGTGAAGGTGTGACCTATGAGTGAATATCTTGTTCAGCATAAGCAACAAACCAGCCAGAGCCATTTATACATGAGCTGTAGGAGAACGCTGAGGCAAACACAATGTAGCTTCATGACCCAATTATCCTGGACAGTACCATTTGATAGCAGCAGCCAAAGTGTGACTGCAGAAAATCCATATTATCTAACACTAGTGGACTAAGTAGCATGTGCTTTAATTCACGGTTGTTGCCACAATATGGGGTGCTTAAATACCGAGGAGTGTTTCCAATAGCGTATGATCTCTTCCAGGTCGTGGCCAGGGTATAATAGGAAGTGTTCCCTCCACTCATTCCAGTCCACCATCATGGTGCCATCAATGTCCATACTGAAGAAACACACAGAGAGCCATGTGAGCGGACAAGATACTGCAGAATTGTGCACTGAATTAACACAGTCGTGTCCATGTAAAGGCTTCAAATCATACTCATGCTGTAACTAGTTTCAGTGACATGTGAGACGTGCACACCAGACCTCTGTAAGATTTTGAGGGCATCCTCCTTGCTGATGTCAATGCCCAGCTCTCCAAGGGACTGCCGGATCTCTGAGGCATCAATGCGCCCTGACACAATATAGAAAAACCAATGAAATATGGCGTGGTATAAACAGTGTCTATGTGGTTCTGTAAACATTCCCGACTTGTTTCATTACGCATTAACGCGGTGCCAAGTATTTTTAAACAATGGGGAACACACTTAACTGCCTACCGTCATTGTTTCTGTCCAGACTCTTGAACGTCAGCAACAGCTTCTTCTCGTGCCCTTTCAGATATTTGGTAAATTCGCTGAAGTCCAGAGTCCCATCTTTGTTTTGGTCACCTGATGACACAATTTTCTGTAGGGAAGAAATACAACCGAATGCTTCATTGCCACCTTAGTATGTAGCAATACGTTAACACACTCAGTCATACAGCCACACTTGTAATTAAATGCACGCATGTCGAGCAGGCCAAGACCTGAAACTCCAGTATGTCAGAGACCCTGTGGCTCCAGAGTTTTACCTGTGCGGCTCCCTTGCGGAATATGCCCATTGCCTTGAGCCCCGCGCGTAATTCGGCGACATCCACTTTGCCATCTTTATTGGTATCAAGCCTCTCAAACAGGTCCTGGTATGACCTCCCACTGTCGGCATCCCAGCACCGGGCACTTGATAGTAAAAGCGTCCGTAATGTCTGAAACATTGTAGCGCGATGGGCGCAGCGTCCAGATGGGTCGCGTTGTCCTCAGGTTCTGATCTGTTTACACATCCATAGTGAAAAGCGCTCATAAATCCCACTGAATCCGCATATGCACCAGGCGTTCGCAATGTAAAAGCCTCTGCATTTACTTTATATTGCAGTCTGTCCCGTGCAAAGGCGTGCTTCGTGGTATTAGAGGGAACTGCAGTAAATGAGGGCGGAGCAATGAGCGCTGCATAGAGCTACATGTTTTACGGAAAAGCAGGAAAGATGTCAAAATATGAAAGTGCTCACATAAGTGGACCGTCCTTTGGTTTAAGCAAATACAGATTTCTGCTCAATCCAAATGCAAGGCTTCTTTCTCATCTGTTATGGGGACTCCTTCTACGTGTGCTGTTTATGTGAAAGGAAATGTAATCTCTTGATCAAGAAGGACGCGTCAGTAAAGAAACACACGGTGTATTATTTCCATCAGGCAAGAACCGCCAGTAGCCACTAGAGGGCGGAGTTTCAACGCACAAAATCAACTGAAGACACAATCATGAATTGTCATACTGTAGATATTAAATAAACACATACGTACAATATCAGTCAAAAGTTTGGACGAACGTTTGCCTTAAATGTTTTTTCTTTAATTTTATTATTTTCAACATTATACATTAATACAGAAGACATCCAAACTGCAAAAGAACATATGAGGAATTATCTAGTAAACCAGAGCATGCTTTATATAAGATTTCCAGAGTAGTCACGTTTAGCTTTGATGACATGGTTTTGGTAACTGCACTTGGGGGCACATTTAAAACATGTGAGAATTTTCAGCTTGAAAGACCATCATCTCTTAATGTAATGATAAACTGTCTTGTCTCCTTACTTAACTGAGTGTTTCTTGCAATAATATGGATTTGTACAGTAGTTGTAGTAGCACTAACAGGGCTATTGACTCTGTACCCACCCTTCCTCTGCACAAGACAAATGATGGTTTAGAGCACATTAATATAGTAAGAAATTACTGTAATTCATTCTTGAAAAGGCACACTGCTGATATGAGTACCAGGTGATTACCTCATAATCTGATGAGAGGATGCCATGAGTGAATTTACTACCAAAGTACTCATTATCAAGATTTTTAAGTGCAGTTATTGAATGAGATTAATGTATTATTACACATAACTGTTGAGCATTGTTATACAATCCCAATAAGAAATAGCAAGAAAAGTTCAGACAACACAAATTAAAATAGAATACAGTGGTGTAAAAATGTTATGTACACTACCAGTCAAAAGGTTTAGAACACTCCAATTTGTCCAATTTTATTGAAACTGAAGCAGTTCAAGTTCAATGAATAGACTGAAATGTCACAAAGGTGAGTGCTGACCTGCAAGAGGTTAAGGTTACCCAAAACATAAATAACATACATTTCAGAATTATACAAAAAAAAAAATCCTTTTTCAGGGAACAAGGCATGTGTTAACAACTTAAAGCTGTTCTGCACCAATAGAGGTTGATCAAGCCTTGAAAGCTGGTGCAACCAATTCCGAGAGGTGTCCCAAGTTTCCTTGGTTAATTACAACCCCCTCTGTCTGCAAAAAAGTAGTGTTGGGACACACTATGTTACCACACGGTTGTGAACATTATTTAAACAGTATTGTACCGCAGATTTCCCACAAGAGATTAATAAAAGTACTATATATGTATATACTGTGTATATATATATATACATATACACAGGTATATATACATTCTTTTATAGTGTAAAAGAAAGCATTGTGTTGCTATAAAAAGGTGACAAAAAAGAACAAAAAGCGAGAAACTACAGAAACTGCAAAGAAAGTCAGTGAGTACAGTTTCCTTCACCATCAAAAGACATCCAGAAACTGGGGGAAACTCTGACAGGAAGAGGACTGACAGATCAAAAGAGCAAGATGGTGGTTTTGGATCCTCCAGGACACCTTAACTTTCTTTGCAATCACTGTACTTTTAAGTGTTCTGGTGGTCTGTTTCTCTTCCATTGTTTTTGTACCTTTTTGTTGCCTTTTTGATAGCAAAACAATGCTTTCTACAGTACAATACTGTTCAAATAATCCTCATGAGGGTATGGTACCATAGTGTCTTCTAACAGTGCTTTTATGCAGACAGAGAGGGTTGTAATTAATCAAGCAAGTTTGGCATGCCTGTAGTTGGTTGCACCTACTTTCAAGGCTTGATCAATTTCCATTGGTGCGGAACAACAGTAAGTTGTTAATACATTTCTTGTTTCCTGAAAAAAAGCCTTTTTGTAATTCTGAAACTATATGTTATTTTTCAGTTTCTGCAATTCAGCAAGTCAGTGTTTTGTGATAAAAAGTGATCTATTACAAACAGCACAGTGAAATCAGAGCATAGTGTATATGATAGTGGTGTAAAGAGGCCCTTGGAAAAACAACAAAAAATTAAATCTACACTGTATTTTGTTAAAACCCTTACAAAAGTATTTAACTGATACAGATAAGTGGTACAGATATAACTTAAGAGCTAAGATATGGGACCCTTAATTAAAATGAATTACAGTACATTCCACCACTGTCTGTCATTGACCAAAACTATCATTTATTTGAAACCAATGTCAATATTTAACTGGGTAAGAAAAGCAATTTTTCATTTAAAGTCTATTAGTTATTTGAGTTGTTCCAGATTATAAAACATTGTAACATATTTAGTGTGTATTTCCAGATAAATAAATAACATAGTTTTGTTTTCATGTCACATACTTGCTGATTGTGAGTGTTTTCCCCGCTTCTGTTTAACGGGTTTAAGGTCACCTCCGTGTATGACCTGTGTGATTTGATTCCTCGTCACCGGGCGTTTTGCAGGCGTTTTACAGAACCACATCCCACAACATGACATCGGAATTTCTTTTCTTTCTTTCAGCCAATCAGACTGTGGACTTTCCCTCGCGTCATAAACACATTTGAGTGGGAGGAGGAAGAGATTTGAACTTTGGAATCGTCTCCACAGGCTGCAGTGAAGCAGCGGTGACAGCTGAGCAGAGGAAGTGTCCCCACAGCTGCCTGTACGTCTGTACGTCTGTACGTGTGTCTGTACGTCTGTACGTGTGTCTGTACGTCTGGCAGCGCAACACACGAGTCCCGACTTGTGTCCCACACGCACCATGACGTTCATTCTCATGAAGAAAAAGAGATTTAAATTCAAAGTAGACTTCGACTTGGAGGAACTGACATCTGTGCCTTTCGTAAATGGGGTTTTATTTTGCAAAGTCAGGCTCGTGGATGGTGGCTTTGCCGAGGAGTCTTCACGGTAAGAATGTTTCCTATTTTTAGCAGTAACTAGCCGAGTTGCCTCCAGTTGTTCAGAAAAAAGTTTGTCGCTTTTCAGTCAAAGCCTTCTTTAGTTTTGTTCAAAGTTTCCCGTTTGACCTTACTGGACATTAACGTGCACCTTGAAGCATTCACATTAGCATAACATGTAGCAGGTTAACGTGTCCACCCCATAGTTAACCTGGCTAACTATAAACCAGCGACACGTCTTCGCTGCTCGCGGACCTGAACTGCAAACTAAATGCTGTGTATGATCATACGTAATTAAATGTCAAGTTTCACTTGAGTGCAACGAAGTCAGGCGATACTGATTTAACGTGAATTAAGAGCCAACGAGTTCAATAAGATCTTTATAACTAAGGTAGGCAGTTATATGTAAAAATAGCGTTTCCCTTAACCTACAAGTAAACTGTGTGTACTACAGCTGTTACTAAGCAACAAGTAGTTGATGTTAGTAAATTAATCATTACTGCTGCTTCTGCAACTAGCTTTACTACTTCAACTAGTACTACTACTGCTACAAGTATTATTATTATTACAATAATTATAATAATATTATAATAATAATATCAATGAATGCATAGTATTAGGAGAAAGTGGGTATACAGGAATACCCTTCTCCTTTCAGGAAGGTTACTTCACGTTAATCTTTCATGTGAATGTCATCTACTAAATTATACATATTATTTATATTAATTTTGTTTAACCCTGGCTATAAAGGCAGGTTTTTAACTGCACTGAAAAGGTTAATCCCCTCCAGACTTTAATTATAAGGCAACACTTTAATGAGTCACTCTGGAAAACGGGTACAGTCACACAGGGCATGTTAACCACTGGCTCTCTCTACTTTGTCATGGTAACGGTCTGAAAACACTGGTTTTACCCTGCCCTGACTGCAGCTCTGTGCATTTTTTAAAACACAGGATTACTTACAAACTTCTGTATAAAGTTGGTTTATGTTTTTATGGTAATCCACAAGACATGTTAATGGCTTTAAACAACACTTTCCCCTTGTTTTGACAAGCAATATAAGCAGATCTAGAAGAAGTGTACAATGCTGAAGACCACTTAAAACCAAAAGGCAAATTTCCAAGGATGATTCCATGCAGTAATTAAAACTAAGATTAGTTGTCATTTTTGTGTATCTCATTCTGTTGGCAATCCAGGCAAAGACCTGTGAGGGAGTAATGTGTTTAGTATCTGCTTTTATATGTGTATTGTTTTTTATGTGGTAAAGTTTTCCAATATGCTTTTCTCACAGGGAGCCTGTCCAAGCCAACTGTGTACACTGGAAGAAGAGATTCTCTTTTATGTGCAAAATGAGTGCAAATGCTGGAACAGGTGTACTGGACCCCTGTGTGTGTCGGGTGTCTGTGCGCAAGGTACAAGACCTTCTTATGGTCATGCTCTGTTTTGCTGACACTGCTAAAACACATAATATATCATTATATCCACAGAGAGCAGGCAGTCAAATTAAGCTTAACTGTGCATTAGAAGAGCTATGAATTTAAAAAATAACTCTTAATTTGTACCCGTTTCTCAGCAGCCAAGTCATTTATGCAAAAGAACAATTTATCTGCAAAGAGTAACATTTTAGATAAAATGCTAACTAGTTTTGTGTATTCTGTCACTTTAGGAACTGAAGGGTGGAAAATCATTTGCAAAGGTAATATTTCTCAATTGTAATCACAGTATTTGACATTTAGTTCACATTTGTGGTAAACATATCAGCCTTGGAGCCTTATTATTGCTGTTATCATAACCTTGCCTCCGAGAGCCCTTGGAGAATGCTTCTATTAAGTGAGACTATTTACTGAGAATGTTTGTCAGTTCTAGTTTCTGGCTTTGGTTACTTATTGAAAATGTTCAAATCAAAGCCTGTGCTATGTTAAAGAGTAACTTTGAAGAATTCCCCAGGACAGATTTTCTTAAGGTTTAAGCACCTCCTTGTCATATACATAGGTTTTTACTGGCTTGACATTCATTGGCAATACACTTCACCATCTGTTCTGACCCTGTGCAGCTGGGCTTTGCTGACCTGAACCTTTCTGAGTTTGCCGGGTCTGGAAGTACTACACGACGGTGTCTCCTCGAGGGCTATGATACGAAGAACACTAGACAGGACAATTCAATTCTCAAGGTAGGCCGACAAAACATAGCAGTTCAATGTTGCAACAACAAGAATACATACGTGCACATATACTCATGGAAATGCATGGTGTAGACAGCTCTACCACACAGGGAATCTGTTGATATTATCTGATTATTTATTCTTACTTATTTCCTTAACAAAGTCACCTTTCTCTGATCAGTCAGACACCAAAACTCTAATTTCACCAATAGATAGTGTGTTTAAGAGGGCTGCAGGTATGAGATACAAAAGTTAGATGTCCTGTTTATGTAAAACATGTCAGAACTTGTGCTAAACTGGCTGAACTCAGAGATGAATGTAACATATGCACAGTCTTTATTAGGAACATTCCACAGTTACATTCTCTGTTACAGGTTGTCATCACCACGCAACTCATGTCTGGAGACCCCTGTTTTAAAACGTAAGAGCCCATCATAACCTTGCTCATCATTATCATGTAAAATATGTTTTGTTAATTTATTCAAATATGAAGTTCTTCTTTATAAAAGAAGTGTGGTTTTCACTAGAAAAGTCTGCTTCTTGCCCAGCATAACCACAGAGGAGCAGGTTTTCTTCATATCCTGTCTGTAACTGAACTGAGACCATGATCTTCTCTGATATTACTGAGGTCCACAGAGTTTACATTTACAAAGTACTGTTTAATTGCTGACGTCTTATCGCATTCTTATCTGAGAACTAATAGCGCCTCCCCAGACATTAGTCAGATCAGATCATCTCAACCCAGAGGCTGTATTTTCAAGAAAATCTAGTTTAATGAGCAGAGCAGTTTGTCATGGAAAAGGTGATGTAACACAACACTCCTATCTATGTGCAAACAACTAGCCTTTTTTAATCAACACAATTCACAACTTTGTCTGTTTTCTCATGTTTCAGTGTGATGAAACACTCCTAGGAAGTGTTTAAAGTGTATCCTCAAAGGTAGCCAAGTCATTCTTACAACACAGTGTTAGTCATGGTAGTTGCAGGATTTACCACTTCCCCACTGGATGTACTATGAGAAATGTTTAGATCAAAAAATGATTTAACCCCTTAAAATCATCCATGCTACTCCATTTGAACATGGAGGCTTTTGGCTTAGCTCTTAGCCAGTGCCTAACCCACCTTTTCATTCTATACTCAGGAGCTACTGCCTGTTCTTACATAGAATTGTTGTGCCTGGACACTTTTATTCTGTATGTGACAGCCTCTACTGGTAGAACATTTAAATAAGTGAATTTCTGCAGCACTTAGCAATATCTTAAGCAACAAGCTGTCGATAACATTATTGCATCCTGTGTTCACTACAGTCCTCCATCTACAGCTATGACAGTGGGAATTCCTCAAGCTGAAGCAGAGTATCTCCTTGAGGGCAGAAAAGGAGGAGACCTGCCCATAACCCATTCACTCACAGGTACATACAGCTTCTTGTGCTGCTCAGTTCTTTTTCATGCAGTAGTTATAATTATGCAGTCAATACAGTTGACTGTGGCATAATCCAGTTTATCATTAACCAAAGTTGTCTGATGACCAGTTTTACCATCGTGTTCAAAGGGTCTTTGTTGATTTATTTATTTTTTTTCTTTTTAAACATATTCTACAGTTTTCATATTTTGCTGCACTGGGCTTGAAAAAGCTTTACATATTGTCTTGTAGAGACTCCAGGGAAGTCGGTGTCTGTTCCTGAGGAGCTGGTGGCGTATGGTCACTCCAGAACATCCAGCTACGCAAGTCAACAGTCAAAAATCTCCGGTATGAATAACAGACATACTTAGAGAGTAGAAGATGCAGAGTGAGATGGAGGCAGATGATTCGCTGTGGCGACCCCTGAAGGGAACAGCTGAAAGGAAAAGAAGAAGACATGGATACAGTTTTATCAACAATAACATGAATAGAAGAGAATAAAATAGAAGTGCCATCTTTGTTATCTTTCCAACGTATAAGAAATGAAATAAATGCAGTAGTCATTAAAAAAATTAAGATATAGAAGACATATAATGTACAGCTGTGGAGAGCAGCGTTTTACTGAAATCAGCATCTCTGCATTTATGACAGCCATGCTATTCCAGTGTCTGTTGAATTCCAACACAATCACACCTCATTGTACTTAATGAGGTACCGATTAAGTGATCACCTGAACCAAATCTTATTTAACAAGGAAAAGTAAGCAAATCAGGGTTATTCCACCAAATACTGATTTCTGAGCTCTTCCAATATTAAATCATTGGGATTGTATTGCTTAAACAATAAATATGAACTTGTTTTCTTTGCATTATTTGAAGTCTGGAAACACTACATCTTTTAATTTTGACCATATGTCATGTTCTGAAAATAAATGCTCTAAATTTTTATTTGGAATTTGGGAGAAATATTGCCAATAGTTTAGAGAATAAAACAAAAATACAAACGCACACCTATAAATAGTAAAATCAGAGAATATGATAATTTTGCAGTGTATACACAAAGGTGCAACTTCAGCTTCAAATCCTATTAAAAGATATAGTCCAAAAAACAATGTTTACTGTCATGGGTGGAGACATGCAATTGTGCGGGGTGATGGAGGCCACACCTCGGTTGAAAAAGTTGTTTGTCAGTCTGTTTGTTCTAGATTTTATATTTAAATATCTACAGAAACACATATGTATTTTCAACTATTCTTTCCCCATTCTGATTACTGCCTTTTTATTGTCAGTCATGGGTCAAACAGCTCATCCTACACTAATTCAAGATGTCAGCTACTATGATTTTTCACTATTTTTTGACTGAAAATGTTCTAATAGGAAAATGAAATTCTGTGCATTTAAACACAACATTTTATTTCCTGCCTTCCTTTAGGGTACAGTTCAAATCACTCCAGCTTAACAGAGCTGAGTCATCGACGGAGTGAATCAGGAAGTTCTGCCTCCACAGGCATTGGGAGCATCCTGGAGCCCAGTGAGCAGCATTCAGAGAGAGGAGAGAAGGAAAGTAGGCCCAGTCCCCCAGCATCTACAACCTCTCTTCCCACACCTGAAAACCCCTCTACTCCCATTAAGTTTCCAAGGTATACACACAGTTTAACCAAGCATAAAGTCTATAATCTTAATGAGATAGGTTAAGATTAAAAGCATGCATTGTTTGTACATGACTCTGCCCTTTTGTAATATTTCACCTTGTTTATGTTTCTCCATCAGGCACCCAGTCAAGCAGAACTCTATGGAGAACCAGCTGAAGCGGGTTGATGCCACAAGAGTGGATGCTGACGATATAATAGAGAAAATTATGCAGAGCCAGGATTTCAGCCATGGTTTCTTAGACTCCAGTGCAGAGGGTGCGTTCAGTTTATTCATATTTTAGTGGATATATAAATACTGTCTTGGAGTATTGCAAATAATCCTACATGGAGATGTTGAAGTGAAACAATGTGGTGTTTCTAATTCCTCCCTTCTAAAGATAATGCAGTAAATAAGACACTAGATTAAGTTACACTTTGACCTTGATCAAAAATTCATTTGATAAGAGGTTAGAGAGGATTGGTTGCTTTTAGCACACAGTGTCATTGCCACTATTGTTGGGAAATAAGGAGTGCCTCCCTGCCCGCTGTTAATGATCCTGGACTTTTTTGCACTGGGTGTGGATTGTTTTCCACTATTCTTTAGCAATTCATTTTCTCTGTGCATGCCCTTTAAAAATGTAATATTCATAGTTGCGTATACCTACCTGTCACCTTGTCTACAAGTCCAAATAATCATTTATTTTTAGCATTCCCAGAAGCCTAAGCTATTTCCTACTGTGCATTTTGACTGGTAGTATATTTATTTCTAATTTGTGTGTATGTTGCTACAGAGGAGGGGCTCAGTTTGTTTGTTGGCCCTGGTGGAAGCACAGCCTTGGGAAGCCAGCATATGAGGTGGGTCTGATTACATAACAGTGGGACAAACATAGTGCCACACATTCACAATAAATGTAGGAATAACATGTATGGTAAACTGGAGATTCAAAACTTTGTATTAAATATAGGACTTGTCCTTGTGCAGTATCAGATTTAATGTTGTGTGACTTTCACGACAGCTCATCAGTGTCAGAACCATTTTAATTTTCTGCCATATAACACGTTGTGGCGCTGTGTTTTAGGGTTGCAGCTGGGGCCTTTGAGCAGGTGGTGTTCAAGCGCTAGGCTTTGGAAGGTATGTGGGTGCTGTATTACACTCATTGAGGTGACACAACACAAAGCCGTGAAGCTGCCATCAGAAACCACTCCAGACTCCCTACAGGACATTTCCTTTCTCTTTTGCAGCCCTACTGTGTTTGACCTATAGAATGTTTTTTTTTTTTTTTTTTTAGCCAGGAGAGCCCTCTAGTGCTCAAGCCTTGGTGTTGAAGAACACGGTCTTGTAACATTTTGGTGACAACTGACATGTTTGGAAAAATATCTGTTGCAATACTTCTGTACAATTTAAACGGAACAAGAGCACATTAGTACAGTAGTATGCATTGAGTTCACTCTGTTCACCCCATTTGAACCTATTATTTTAAAAGTATCAATGTACAAAGGTTGTTTTTTGACACTGTACCACTAGTACCAAAGTTCCTGATTCAATACTGAATGTGTAAAATGACTGCATGGTGACTTAATGTACCTGTTCAGCAGTAAGATGTGTTTCTCTTAAACCATACTGGGCTATACTGAACACAAAAGGTAATTTTACAAATGAATGCTTTTGGTGTGTCCTTAGAAATGAAGAAAATTATGATGGATGTGTTGTCTCATGTGAATATATAAAGTAGTAGGAATGTATCACTGTCATATTTTAAGTTTTACTTTTTCATTAACATTGATTGTCACCTTTCCCCGTTACACCTTCAGCCCACCAAATGCTCATTTTCCCCAGGCTGTGAGAGAACTGTATGGCTTTTGAAAGAGTTTTTATATTTTGTGTTTTGTATGTATGTTTTTCTGCAATGTAAGAAGTAATATATTTTGTAAATATAACAGTCAGCAGACGGTACATGCCACATGTAAAGGGTCCTTCACATATTTAAAGAATAAATTTTTTACCTATACGGAAGTGTGCAAGTCATTGCTATAAGGCTCAAGTATGTTAAAGAGATACTGCAGTGGTGCTGTATTCAACTCCAGATTTGTAAACAGACCAGTAGGGAGAACACAGTTTATCCCTCCCTTCAGATGATTTACGACAAATCAACTTTTAATTTTTTTATTACATAAATTAGTTTTAATGACAGTGCATTTATGTCATTTATAAATGGGCTCAGACTGAAGTATAAATTCCAAATATTTCATGGTGAACAACTTGTTCTGTGTTGTTTCATTTTTGCATCTGTTTCAGCTGGTGAACTTTCAGCTTAATTAAACTTTTTTTAATGTATTCATTTTCTTTATTTAAACTTTTTTTAATTAATAGTAGGAAATTAAGAATAAACAGGTACATGGAAGGCACATGTGGTTTGAAAGTAAAGGACAAGGGTAACAAAATTAAGAGAAAAGAGATAAGGTAAACTTAATAGATCATATAATTTGAAAAGACAAACAAAATACAATAAACAAATAAATAACAAAAAAGGGACACTATAGTATAACAAATGCAGGGGGACATACCGTAACACGTCTAAACAGAAACGTGGAAGTACTGTACATAATAATCAGAAACAGATTTTGTACATCTCAGCAAATTTATACATTTTGGTATATAGCGAAAACAGGTGTTTAAGAATGTACTAATTAAATTCAACAATAAAACATTTGTTTATTTATTTATTTACAATTTTAATTCGGACCACGAGTCAGTGTGACGTTACGTAATTTCCGCAAAGCAGGACTTTCAAATTAAAGGCCACTGAGAAGAAATACAGTATACTGTATAAGAAATACAACTTAAATAATAGTGTTGTGTTTTTTATTTATTTTATTTATTTATTCGAACCAAATTTTAAAACAAAGGAAAATACAAATCATGAACAAAAGTCAGTCTCTTCCAAGT
>JAQQAE010008551.1:0-15139 GCA_029823295.1 Pseudamia nigra | reverse complement strand
ATGTTAGGACATTGATTAAAAAATAAAAAAAATTTGTAACCCCTTTTCAATCTATATTCAATTTAATACACTACAAAGACGAGATTTTAAACATTCAAACTGAAACTCTTGCCCCCCCCCCCCAGCTAGTTGATGACTAGACATACATTAAATTGAATAAGTCAAAAGTTTGAACACAACTTGTGCTTCACCATTTTTCCTTTATTTTTGTTACACTTAGATATCCTAGGACCGTTAAAGGTGACCAACACTCATCCACTACTCTATGATATACAAGAAATAAAGGCTACAAACAGTCTGAATTAAAACAAAAACACTATTCACATTAAACTTTAAGGTGCTGGTAAATTCCACTTGAACACTTTCAGGAATCAAACTTTACTGGCTTCACTTACACTTCATGTAGCTTGTAATATCCTTTAAAGTGGTTTTTATTTTGATTTACATTAAATCTAGTTATAGTTCACTTTAATGCGATGGTTAAGGGATTTAAAAGAATTGATACAGGAAACATTGATTCCTTCTTTTATCGCAAGCTGAACCACCCGACTCCTTTTCTTCCAGTCAGCAGGTGCTGGAATTCAGTGCGGTTTCTATTATAATATGACCAGTAAAATCTGTCATTCTGAACATGCTGTCAGACAAAATGGGAGTTAAGACATGAAAACTGTGCAGCACAATTCACTTAATGAGGTGGTGAATTTGGGCAATGTGGGAATAATACTGGTAAATGGTTTGAGATGACAGTGAGGAGAATGTGAGTGGTCAGAGTTGAGACTAGCATCACATGCCTTTTAAACTGTGACACTGAATAAATGCTGAGCTGCAGGATGAAGTACTACAGTAAAATAATATGAAAGTATTTTCCTAAGATCTGTCACTGCACACAGCTGTACAAAAACATGACAAGACTCACTTGTACCTGTAAATTGTCAAATCAGCTGCACACATGCAGCCAACTTCACCTTGTCCTATTGTTGCAAGAGGTGCTTTTACAAAAAAAAAACTTTGAGCATTTGCAGGCATGTAACAAAGTTTAATTTCAAACCCAAGCCTCACAAGCATTTAATTCAAAAACAATGCCGTTGTACAGGAAAATGGGGTCAAAAATGACAACATCTGTAGCTTAAAAAACAGCAGGGTCACCGTTCAAGTCAGCTCCATCTCTCCACAGGCCGGGACAAGTGCAATACCTCTAGACATCACAGCATTGCTACCAATCCCCACCTGCACAGAAGGGACAGATCTACATGTCCACATCTACAAAACAAGACCTTCATGTATTTACCTGTATTTTAACAATCCACTTGCAGAATACAATTCATAAGCTTAGTCAGTTTTGCATGGATTTGCACAGCAAACATTAAGAAAAGCTGAAGCAAACCAGCAAAACTGACCAAGTAATGATTAACAAACTGCAGATGATTAAAAATGCATGAGCATCAGTGTGATGCAGGTAGTTAGAAGTACTTCAAGTGCTTACATTGCAGTAGATACAAGAACACTACCTGCACTATAAGCACTTTAGTACTGCTCAAACTCCAGGCCACTCCATGTCAGCTGAAACACTCATTGTTGGTGCGCGTTGTTAAATTGTTTAAGGAATTCAGATTGTGGATGTGACACCCCCAAAAACCAAAAATCTAAACAGGTGTAGAGCAAGCAGGCCACCATCAGTTTTGCATAGATTTGCACAACTCATTTATTCTTGTAGTGCAACTATGCAAAACTAGCAGAGAACTGCGAGAAATTTGGCCCAATTGGAAATAAAATTAATCTGGTGGCGCATATCACAGCCCCTTATGCCAGAAGGAGCACTTAGGGCAGTAGGTGCTAGTCTATTTCACTATCTGCACTAGATGCACCTTAGCACAAAGACAGTACTTCAAATGACATGTAACTTCAAGAACCCATGTGTCAGTGTCAGAGTATTGCTTTAAGTGCCTCCACTGCAGTAGGTATTGCAAAGTACTACCTGCACTGTAAGCACTTTGACAATACACAGACCGATTACGACGCCGCTGCTCCAGCAGCTTGGAAAAGATGGTCATCACATGAATCCACGCTGCAACTTTGTTCCAGTTAATCTGAAATAAAAAAATAAATAAATAAACAATGAGAGATTAGATAATCCATATGACTTGCAGTGCAACAAGTTCAATACTTCAGATTGATGAACTGTGCTCACGTGGAACTAATTTTTAATTAACTCGATATAAAGCCTAGGAACTTGCGTTTCCCACAGTAGAGTGTGCTCCATTTGCTGCGCTTAATCGATAATTAGACGCGTTTGCTGTTCGGGTACAAGATGTTATGATTTATTACAGCAGCACGAGGTCACTAGAAAACATGAATGGGCAGAGAAGCCTGCGGCCCTCGTTCCCTGCGACACGGCGGCGCGTGCGCAGGATGCTGTTGTTCACCCCTCCCCCACCGTCTTTAACATGGCGCTTCGAAGTGCGCCAACCTTAGCATAAATGATCTTAAACTGGTCAAGTTGAACGCAAACGTAGCATTTAACACTGAAACTTGCATTTGCGTGTTGTTTCTTTAAGAGGGAGAGCCGTTGCGTGCGGTTTCGGACCTCCTAGCAAACACGGCTCTCGTCCATGTAGGATGAGGGGTTAGCAGCAAACAGCAGCCGTGCTGCGCTGCTCCAGCAGGTAGCCTAGCTTTAGCTGCTGCTGTTAGCTTGATGAAAACATGGCAAACAGTGTGGCTGCATGTAGTCAGCGATGTAGACGATCGTTAACACCCATCAGGTGGACATGGGTCAGGAGGAGGGATGTGGTTTTAAGCAGCACAGTCTGCTCCTTTTCATGTGTAGTTCAGAAAATAAACTGGAATCGAGTTTGACGACACTGACTAGCCGAAGGTTTAGCCAACAACAAACGAGCACATTAAATAAATACGTAAGCAGTGATATCTAGACTGATTGGTTGGGTATATTTTACTATCGAGCGCCCGGTTTAGTTGGCAACAGAAAGAGTTAAAATGTCCCTTGTGTACAATTCTTAAAGTTTACAGGGCTAGGCTAGCTACGCTAAATCGCGCGGCCTAAAACTGCCCCATGTGCTGCTGCTTTGTTCTGGGGGGCACTTTAACTCACACACCACTGCACTCGAGACTGAGCAGCAAATTAACCGGATTGACAAAGTTACTTTTTAAATATCGGACTAGCGTAAATATACACAGCCAGGAGTATTAATAGGATGCCAGAGGTTTTTCAACTAGTTGCTAAAGCGCAGCGGAGAAAATCTGCGGACAGCTTTTCAAATCTCCCTCATTCCCTCAATGGTGGAGCTGAGGGGGCTGCCATGCGCCTCACGTTACACTGTTTTCATCGCCAACATACCATTTGTGTTCAGGTTTTCATATTCACACCGACGCGCTAGTAAGACGCGTAAAAACAAGAGCAAAACACACCCGTAGGAATTTCACACAGCAAAACAGAGATTAAAAAAGAACCCAAAACCCGACTTCCCTGCCGATAAACATGCGCTCAGTAGACACTCACCAGCCGAAATCCACCATCTTCGCTCACTTGCTTGGGCTGCAGTGTAGTCTCTTACCGACAAAAGAGGGAAATAAATACGTAACTATTCCGAAAACTTTTCTACTAGCAGATAAAGACGAAACGTAAAGTAAATTCCGAGTCGACCGGGAGTCAATTTATAGCCCAGATAGGGTTCGTAAAAATGATTACGGGGTTAGGAAAGTGGCGCGAAGGCGACCAGTTGGTAACCATGTGGGTGAATGAAGGGCGGCTCCCACTGAACGTAAATATCTAGCTACAACCCCCAACTCCCCCTATTAGCATACATAAACTACGGTACTTCCGACCAAACAGCCTCCACCTTCCCAAGAAACGACAGGGATTGAGCAGCTGTCTTCACCGTCCAATTCGTTTACCGTGGAAAAAGCACGGCGTGTATAACGGGAAACAGGGCGCGTAGATGTACACTTTAATGTCCATTTAAGCAGCGGTTTAAAATCACAAACGTCAGGTATTCTTAGATATGATGCAGCTTTCTTATAGTAATGGCTGATAATATTTAAACTATTCTACAACTTGAACACATAAAAAATTAATTGCCTTTAATGCGCGTTTGCGTTACAAAAATTAAAAAGCGATTTACCTGTTGCTGCTCTACAGCATGTTTTTTTTACGTGGCCCGACCAGATTTATTGAATTTCTACCGATCTAGAGGAAAATCATCTGGATCCGATTTATATAAACGGTTTATATATTTATAAGCTAAACTGTTGCATTGTTTTTGCCCTTTTTCCTTTAGATCAACATCCAACCAAATGCCACCGTTAATCATTTACCATACATTTATCTTTGATTTATTTATGTTTGTTGTATGACTTAATTATATGTTAATTTATGATTTTGCTCTAGAGAATTTGACTAATAAGAAAAATGCATAAAACAAAAGGCATGATGTGAAAAGTGAGATAAAATGCTTTTTTGTTCTTTTTTTTCCCCTGGATAATATCCATTTTATAAGTCGATTTTTTTTAAGTGCAACGAGAAACTGTTCTGTTTTTATTAGTGATGTTTTAATAGCCTTGGACAGAAATTCACAAAATGTTCACTATGGTTTGTTCTTTTATTTTAATGTCTAATTCAAATACATGTACTCCTGGACTTGAGTCTAAACATGATTTTAGGAAAGTTAAATTAATCTTAATTTTTTTTTAATATTTATAAAACTGCTTTAAATTCATAGTTTGTTTATTATGTTCAAACTTTAATCTAGAAGTAACTTTTCTGGTTCTTGCCATCTACTCTGGGAATAACCAAACTAATATAAGCAGAATATTACTATTTATTTTACATAGTGTGAACAGTTTATTTTATTTTAAGTTTATTTCACCCGTTGGCTGTATAAGACAAATGCATACAAAGACAAAGAAAAAAGCATCTTGAATGAAAAGGAGCAGAAAGAAGAATAATCTTGAAGAATCTGTCACTCTTTCAATGTAATACAGTAATTCTGTACTATAAAAAACTCATGAACTATAAAAACTAATGAATGCTATGTTTTCTTTACAGACTTAAACTGAAACCTTCCAACCTCACAGTATGTCTTCTTTGGATTAAAACAAAAGAGCAGGATATTGTGGAGATGTGATGACTGAAGGCGCAACAGAGGAGCAGTTGAGTACTGCAACACATTCAGGCCCGTTTGTCAGGATGCAGGGCCCAGATTAGACACACAAGACTTAAACTGTCTTCAGTACACTAAAACAATCTAAAAGTACAAACGACAAGCATTTTGTAAATGTGTAAATTAAGAAAATTTGGGGAATGACTTGAGCCGATGATTTCTATAAAATTGACTTTTCATGGCCTGTTTTTAATTTTGTATTTTTAGAAATTCTAAAATTGAATATAAGTGGGAAGATGTTACCGTTTTAAGTTTTGTAACATGTTTAGGATGCAGGTGAACACTGCCTCAAATTTGCAATGAATTATTTGTATCTGAAAACATGATTCACCAAATAACAGTTGCATATTTTAAATGCACCAAAATATGTCAAATAAGTCTTTGAAACACCACTCAGTGCATTGGACTTCAACAACAAAGACATAAGTAGCGCATTTAAACAAATTTCCCGTAAAGGGATAAGTAAAGTTTATTCTACTTTATTTCTTTGCCCATGTCTCCAAATTCAAAACCGTATAACCCCAAAATCAGTTTAATTGATTGTGATCAAATTGTTTTTCTGTCAGTCCAATGTGATTATCTGTTGAGTACCTAGACAGATGATTTTTTGGTGTACAGACTATCATAATTATCTGCCTTTTCTAGGAGTTAGTGTCTAGGAGTTAAAGTTGAATACTTAAAGTACGAATTTTATATTTGCATTCTTGAAAAAGTGAATTCACCTGTGATTTTGATCAAATAAGTGTATATTTGCATGCTTTTTGACAGTGCTGTGGTCAGTCATCTAGGTTTTTGAGCATTAAACACAAAGAAAGTAGTCAGTGTCTGGTTAGAACATTATACCTTTTTTCAACCTAAAGGAGAACATAAAATATTCAGTGAAGAGTGTTAAATCCTCTCCTAAATGTCTACTATCATATCAAAAGTTAAAATACCTTCAATCTTGTAAATTGTTGCAAACAAATGAGCATGATACAGTATGGTTGCTGGCCAGCAGAGGGAACTAGCATTCTAAATACTGTACTGTAATGACATGATTTATTTTCAACTGTAAGAGGAAGCACTAACCTAAACTTCCCCATCACTGGAGTTTCTGTTGCTTGAAAAAAATCATCTTCATGTGACAGACAGAGCTGCAGTGATGGACGCTTTCTCTGCCAGCAGATGATCAATATATTTAAGATTATTAATTATTTACAGAGGCACTTTTTTGCCCCATGCTGATGTTGCTTCCGTTATCCACTAAAACAAGAGTTGTGTGTTTAATTTGTGCCATTATTCAGAGTCTTTAAACTGACCAGTGCCTTTAAAGCCTTTACCTCTCGGACCAGATTTCTGTTTCTCTTTGCACACTGTGGGAGTGGGAGCACTCAGTCATGACCCCCCAACCCCCTACACAAAGCCAGTGGTGGAGCTAGTTCCTCTGCATATGGAAGAGAGGCAGGGGGGTGGGTGGACTAGGGAGGCAGTCGTCTTCAAATCGTCCCACGGGGGTCAGATAAAAGCTTATGGCCTTCCATAGACTTCCTGCTCCTCTCCAAGCTTTACGCACACAGCACAAATAATCAGGTAGTGAAGTTGCTCAAGCATGTAAAGACATTGCTCACTGCATTACTATTTCAAAAAGGAAAGAGTTTAAATGAAATGCAGTCACACTTGTGGTCAGCAGCACCTGCAGACTTCAGAAAATTGCCACAGTTTATATCCAGGTTACAAATATGAGCAGAAACAAATATGCAGTCAGTAAAATGTACAACTTGAACTATTTGGCAGGCAGTACTTGTCACATTCAAACCTGCACTTGAGATCCAAAATATCTCCTCTGTTACAGCGCCACTTCTGCTCCTTTTCTCTAAAATGGCCTACCCATTGCCAGGCTCCTCCCACAACAGGGGCCATGAGCCTAGGGGTCTCTGTTTTGTTCTTCCTATAGAAGCCTGACGACCATTGTCTCTGACTGACCCCAGGGTCAACTGAACTCACCTCACCCGACCACGACCCATTCAGCTGCGAAGCTTCACATAGGACAAAAACATCTCACGAGAGCAAGGAATAGGAATACTTCAAGCGAGGGGGTGGAGAGACATGTGCATGTATACACACAATGAACATGTTCTCTAATGTGGTTGAAACACAAGGTAATTTGTGCTTTTCATAATGTAGCAGGTCATATGAGATGAGAATGGGATCTGTCGGCTGCATGCTCAGAAGAGTCGGTGTCTGTCATTTAACCAGTGATCATAGTTAAAGTTTCTATTTAATGTTTCTATTAAAACAGTTGACTATACAAAGTGCTCATGAGGTCACCTTTGAAACAAGGCTGCACAATTACAATTTAGAGTAAAATGTCAATGACAGTAGTTTGATTGTATTTGCTTGATTGTCAAAGAAATTATGCACATACCTCATGCACAAATGTCAAGTCTGTAACACAAAAACTAGCATAAAATAAAAGCATAAAACAACAAAAAAATACAATGTAGTGATTTTGTTTTTGCATGTTTTATGCAAGACCTAGCAGCAGACAACAAGGTTATGCTTTGTTTCATTTCTGCAAATTAGATCATCCAAAAACCTTTTGGATCTGCATCTTTAAATTGCAATTATCCTGTAAATTAATTTAGCAGTTGTATGATAGCAGAATCTGATACTGCAATTTCAATGGCACTGCAGTTCATTCTGTAGCCCTACTTAACATGTTCTATTTATTTTCCCGGGCATATTTTAAGAACATACAGCACCTTGCCAGAGAGTCCATTGCATGTTGTTTCAGTACAAGAGTAAAGTCATGCATGTCATTTTAGTAAAGTGTTTACAGTGCACTGTAGAAGACCTTTATTTCCAAAAATCCATATTATATCCTATGTGACAGTGGTTTAATTTTAGCTAAGCACTTGTCTTGTTCGACCCATCGAGCACATGTCCTGTAGATCTTCCAGAGTGACTTCTCGCTTTCAGAAGCAACAGTGTCCCTGGTGGAGACGAAGCTCATGGAAGCTGACAGGTTGAAAATGTGAAGCATAATGTGGCTGAAGGAGCATGAAACATGCTCACCCATGGAAGTTGCACACAGGGCCACAGGAGAGGCTGTGAAACAATTAAATACTGAGTGTTTTATGTTAGAATATTTTCCTTGTGCTTTACAGATACGTAGTTTAACATCTTGTGGTAGGTTACACATTTTTGCATTAGCGAGAGAAGGAAGTTGGGCAACAATTTTTGATGTTTTGGACAAACAGAGGATCCTTTTGTCTGGTGTCTTTTGAGCATCATTGATTTGTGACACGACATTCTGTGACTTGAATAGGTTACAAAATATTATTTAAAACAGCTATTTTTATTTTCAAGTCTGCCCAGGTAAAGGGTGCTACAATTAGCTTCAACCGTCAGACACCTTAATACATCTGTTGTATTGCTTTATCTTCTTAAATCAACCAATAAATCCTCTTTAAATCATTGATCATTTTGTGTTTAGTCTTTGTTCATTCAGTTCATGCTGGAACTTTCACCATGGTGTATATGCATACAGAATGACAGTCTCCCAAGAGCGTCATTAAAAATGTAAGTGGTTCTCTGAGTAATGCACAGTTTTGCTCACCCAGCCCCCAACATTCATTCTGAAACTTTGCATTTATTCATCAATGGATTAAAACAAATTTTAAAATACATCTCGAGAACAAGTTTCCTAACGGATTCATTTTCTTAACCACGTAAGCTCCAGCCTCTTTTTAGGCCTGTTTTTTATTATTTTATTTTATTTTGATATTAGTTAATTAATTTGCTTGGTGTTGGAGCTGTGTTTGGTTTCTGTAAATACGGCTTATATGTAGCAGAGTTTCTCCTGTTTAATTTGATGTGCAATATGAGTCTTTACTGCAGTGTTCTATGCTTTTTGTAGTGGAGTGTTTAAGGGTTTAAGAGGTTGATAACTGCTCAAAAAGGAATTGCATTAAGCATAGCTGTGTTTAAAATCATCACACACCATGCTGCACAGTCATTATGTAACCACGTGCACAGACTCCTTTCCCTTTGACTTCTTTTCATTACTTTTACCTCTGCTCTTGCTAGTTTTGGGAAGAACACAGTCAGCTGGTGAAATACAATACTTTATGTACTGATGCCAGTATTCTGCTTAAGTGTGCATTATGATATGTACTGTCCCTGTTTTAATGTCTTTTATCCACTTGCTCACTAACTAAACTGGCAAAATTACAGAAATATTTACCCATGAGTGCTGTCTATGTAACTTTAAACTGCTACATGAAAAAACTCCAAACTCTTTTATAAGTTAACCGTGTATTTCTTATTGATCATGAAGACTTTACATGGCGAATAAACTGAAACAGAACCTGGGAATACAAGATGCTCTGTTAAAATAAATGTGTTAAAAGACATGACAAATTCAGGGCAACGCAAATCAGAATGTGGAATCCCTTCAGATCAGTTTACTTCAAAAAGAGCCACAATATCTATAAAAAAACCAACTCAATCCATCAATAAATAGTAATGTTAAACACAGATTACACCAATCAGCATCAGAAAGTGCACAAAAGATTCTCAATAAATTTGCTACATTTGTGCTGTGATGTATGCTTTCTAATATAGCCACATTCAGAGACATTTAAATGTGTTTTCTTTGAAATGCATAAAGATAATGGACACAACCATAAGTCTAATTCAATCAAGTTGCCCTATTGATTGTCTTTTCAGCAGGAAAAAAAAACTATTTATTTCTACTATTTATGCACTTGGTTTAGTGTAATAAACATTTTTATATTTCACACATACAACAAACCTTTAAGTCTGTCTTTGTAGAAGCAACCTGAGAGAATTTTCTAAAAGTCATAATTTACCTCCGTTCTAAAAAATTTCAGTGAAGTGGAAAAATGCAAATTGAAACATAAAGCAGCAAGATTAACATTTACTTTGAGTTGTATTTCATTATAGAACACATTAGGAAAGATATGTCAGGTTTTGTCCAGTCACACTCTTTTTATTTGAATTAAAATGAGTTCAAATGCCAGTGATTTAGTCCTACCCCGGGCTCAGAAACACATTGCACATAGACCATTATGTGCTGTGATACATCCGGTTATCTGACCATAGTGTGTAAAATATTCAAGTCACTTTCCATCCATCTTGAAGAGCATAATTTCTAAACATTTCAACAAGCTTATCATGTATCTAAAGACCCAATATCTTAACACATAATTTCAAATCAGTACCACTTACATGTGTATCTGAAAGACTTCTGTAAGGGTATCCAGAAAATAAAGTGCGTTATTTTGATTTTTCCTTTTTTTTGGAAGGCGTCTTTGTAATTAGGTCACAAATTCTCTGACTTTACTGCAAAGTGTAAACACCTACTTTGGAAAACACTATGATTGGTTGAAGCACACATCATTCCTAAGGTGACCTGAGATTAGATTGTAACAAAATGCTGCTGTAAACACAGAGTAGTTCACTTTTCATGGACAATTTTCTGAAAAACAAAAAACTGTTACAAATATTGGTCTCATGAGGGTGAGGCTAATTTCAGCTTAATGTACTCCTCAAAAAAGAACATAAACAGGAGAATATTGCATTGGATTTTGACACATATTTGGGGGCACTAACTACATGTTTAGCTGTGTACCTCAATGTAAAGGTGACTAATCAGACTTTCAAATGATATAAAATACAGTACTGATCAGTATTATTAAAGGGGGGGGGGTAATTCATCAAATTACTTAATAAGTTCATATTTTTACATGTTTTATTTTACATCAGAGATTTTATATTTAACCTCAAAATCCAATAAAGATACATAAACATACAAGGTCCCATACGGTATGGGACCTTTAATAAAATAATGGAAATCCTTGGTCCATCTTTGCTTTTGAAATAAACCTTTCTTGGGTGCTCCTTTTGTACCAAATCATGTTTAAAAACAACCTTCCAATCAACTGTTTCACATCGCCTTGGTCTTGAATAATTTTAATTCATTTTTAGCCAAAAAAAAAAAACTACTGGCTTATCTTTTCTGGAACATGTAACAGACCCAAAATTGAGGACTGTCTGCAAATGTGAAGTTGATTTGGCAAAACATGAAATATACTGTACTGTGTTCATAGTGCCCACAATGAAACACAGGTCAAATTGAATTTCAATAGCACTGCATTGTTTTTTTAATTTGCATTTTTGCACCTGGCTGAACTTTTTTGGACTTGATGTAGGATTAATATGACATTGCAAACAACAGCCTGGCTTCAGCAAACTTTAGACTTTGTAGTAGATGTTGGTGGCGCTCTGGGGCGTTATCTCCTGAACTATGTACACAGGGGGGCCATAGTCGCTGCTCACACGCTCATAATGACGGCAGATCATGCTGTCAGATGCCCTCAAAGGAAAGACAACATCACTGCGGTCTGAGCCCATGTTGTCACTGCTGATACTGTCCCTCTTCGGCACAGCCAGAGTGTTGAGTGACACAGAGGCAGACTGCTGCCTATCTGGGACACAGCGACAACGATGGTACCTCCACAGCAGGACAAAGAGAATGATGACGACCAGAAGGAGGATCACGCAGCCAGAGACGACCCACATGAACAGTCCTGGCTCCGAGCCCCCGTTGCCACTGGGGTTTGTTTGTCCCGCTTCTGAGCTCGCGTCTGTCATCAGAAACAAAAGGAGAGGCAGAAAGGGAAGAGGAACAGGGATGAAAAATTAAATCAGGACACATTTGACAGTGATTTAAAACTCACTCTAAATCACTCACTTTATATCCAAATATTAGTTTTCTGCATTCTGGTTATTTGTTTGTTAATGCATTTGTGCTTTTTTGAATGAAATTATCTATAAAATGAACAATATGGAACAAAATAAGCAACAAAACAAATAAGAATGAACAAAGAAATACACAAAATGAACAGAAGCAAACAAAACTAGAAACACAATGTTGAAAAGTGAAGAAAATAAGCAACAAAAATGAGAAAAATGTAAAAAATAATCTACAAAATGATCAAAAAATGGCAAAATGAGCGACAAAGGAGCACAACAATAACCTACATGAAAATGAAATAACAATATGAAATATTTTATATAAAGTATAGAAATAACCCACAGCATGATGAAAAATGAATAAAATAATCCACAGCATGAATAGACAGGACTACAATAAGCAAAAAATGAACAAACTATGCAATAAAATTAACATAATTGAACAAAAAAGATCAAAATAACCCCCAAAAAGAAATTTGCTTTTCTTGACAAAATAAGTCTCAAAATGAAAAGAACAAAATAAGCAACAAAATCAAGAAAAATGTACAATATAATGCACAGAACAAGCAAAAAATTACAAAACAACCAACAAAACAAACAAAAAGGAATGAAAAAGCATCAGAATGACCAGAAAAGTTGGGTGACAAAATTAGCATAATTGAATAAAATCATCCACAACATGAAGATAAATGAAAAAACAATCCAGAAAACAAACAGAAATGATAAAAATAAGCAGCAAAACAAATAAAAATGATCATCAAAATGAACAGAGATGTACAAAACAAGCAAAAGAATTAAAATCTGAACAAGTAACAAAAGGAACAGAAATTAATTAAAAAATGCAACATAATGTACAACTTGAACAAAAAAGAACAAAATAATCTAGAATACCATCCATCAACTATAGCTTCTCTGTGGGGTCGGGTCACCAGGGCAGCATGAGCACGTAAGCCCCAGCTTCTCTCTCCCCAGCTACTTTGTCCAGCCCTTCTGGAGGGACCCTGAGGTGATTCCAAGCCAGCCTAGAGACATAGTCGCTCCCGAGTGTCCTGGGTCTTAACCTGGGCCTCCTACCTGTGGGGTTCATCCAGAATTCAGGAGGCATCCAAACCAGATGCCCAAGCCAGTTCTTCTGGCTCCTCTCAACACGGAGGAGCAGCAGCTCTACTCTGAGCTCCTCCCGGATGACTGAGCTTCTCACCCTATCTCTAAGGGAGAGCCCAGCCCCTTGCAGAGGAAACCCATTTCTGCTGCTTGTATCCTGACCCAAAGCCGATGACCATAGGTGAGGGTAGGAACGTAGATTGACTGGTAAATCGAGAGCTTTGCCTTTTGCATCACTGCAGATGCTGTACCAATCCGCCTGTCGATCTCCCACTCCATCCTTCCCTCACTTGTGAACAAGACCCCAAGATACTTGAACTCCTCCACATAGGGCAGGACTTCATCCCCAACCCAGAGGGAGCACTCCACCTTTCTTCTGGCTGAGGACCATGGTCTCAGATTTGGAGGTGCTGATTCTCATCCCAGCTGTTTCACATTTGGCTGTGAACCGCTCTAGTGACAGCTGCAGGTCATGGCCTGATGTAGCCAACAGAACCACATCATCTGCAAAAAAGCAAAGACCCACTTCTGAGGTCACCAAACCGGACCCCGTCAACATCCTGGCTGTGCCAAGAAATTCTGTCCATAAAGATTAAGAACAGAATCAGTGACAAAGGGCAGCCCTGGCGGAGTCCAACCCTCACCGGAGGTTGTCAGAGCTTGCGGCCCAAGCTCTGACACTGATCATACAGGGACCGAACAGCCCTTATTAGTGTGTCCGGCACCCCATATTCCCAGAGCACTCCCCACAGAACTCCCCTAGGGACATGGTCAAATGTCTTCTCCAAGTCCACAAAATACATGTAGATTGGTTGGGCAAACTCCCATGCACCTTCCAGGACCCTGCTGAGAGTGTGGAGCTGGTCCATTGTTTTACAACCAGGTCAAAAACCACACTGCTCCTCCTGAATCTGAGATCCAGGTATCCAACGGATCCCCCTCTCCAGTAGCCCGGAATAGACCTTAAAAACCAGGGAGGCTGAGGACTGTGATCCCCCTATAGTTGGAACACACCCTCCAGTCCCCCTTCTTAAAGAGGGGAACCACCACCCCAGTCTACCAATGCAGAGGACTGCCCCGATATCCTCGTGATGTTGCAGAGGCATGCCACCCCCACAACATCCAGAGCCTTGAGGAACTCCGGGCAGATCTTATCTACCTCCTGTGGCCTTGGCACCGAGGAGTTTTTTGACCAATTCGGCAACCTTAGCCCCCAGAGACCCCAGGCTCTGCTCCCTCAAAGGAAGGTGTGCTGGTAGGACTGAGGAGTTCCTCAAAGTATTACCCCCACCGACCCACCACGTCTCCAGTCGAGGTCAGCAGTGCCCCATCTCCACCGTACACTGCTTCCCCTTTCTGAGCTGCCTGATGGTGGACCAGAATTTCCTCAAGGCTATTCGGAAGTCATTCTCCATGGCCTCACTGAACTCCTCCCATGCCCAAGTTTTTGCCCCTCTCGAATGAATAAACATAAACAAAATAGTCCAGAAGCTGGATCAATTAATGATTTTCTTGACAAAAATAATTCCCAAAATGAATAGGAATGAAAATTTTAAAAACAACAAAATGAACAAAAATGAAAAAAATAAGATGCACAATTGAGAAAAATGTACAAAATAATTAATAAAAAATGACAAAACAAGTAAAAAAGGCAAAATAGGCAGCAAAATGAACTGAGATTAACAAAATATGCAACAAAATGGACAAATTTAATAAAAAAAAACCCAATCCACAATGTAATAAATTTGTGCTTTTCTTGGTAAAATAATTCTCAAAACATAAACTAAGTGATCAAACTGAACAAAAAAGACAAGAAACCAACTGGATTTGATTTGAGTTTTTTCTCACTAAGATTATCCAAAAAAAGAAACTAAGAAGAGCAAAAGAATCTTTAAAATGACCCAACATGAACAAAACAGTCAAGACAATAAGGAAAAGTTCACAAAATCATTGAGGAAATGAGTAAAACAATTGTAATAATAATATGAAAATGTGAGGACTCCTGTCAGCCCCTTCCCTCTATGTCACCTGGTGTAGGTGTGTGTTTGTGGGTGTTTTGATTCACTGCTGCTGTTCACTTCCCTCTCCGTGTATCTTCA